>JAQIUQ010007174.1:0-150492 GCA_030378365.1 Hybognathus amarus
CTACTGGTGGACTTTATCAGTATTATGGCCTTTATAATTACCATTTATATAAATCACTGATATTTTAGACTGATAAGTAAGAGACTTCTTTTATTAGTGTTGTGACGAGAATCGCTGATTATTTTTTGAGATCACGGTCTACAAACATGGGGAGTTTTACAGTGTTAAACTTCTCCAGAATATCCTGAAGACAGATTTCCAGTCAGATGGCAGTGCCACCACATTCCAAAAATGTTCTTTTGTCAAGGCATATTCATTTTACACTGTTATTTTATTTTTAAACTTTTGTCAGATTTAATTGCAAATTATAATACACATTTTCATTGCTGTACTTTCTACAGAAAGCACAATTACACATTTATCTCTCAAAATTATCATTAGTAAAAAATATAGCAAGGCAATTTTTTTAATTCCCTAATTACATTTCATCCAGTTCATGTTCGATTGGTTTTCTACTAATAATGCAAGTTGGCTTTCAATAAATCCTTTGTATGACAAATAACATAAAAAACACCTAATAGAAAATAAATAGTAGTGGGAATGTCCTTTCTGTGTGTTTTAACCTATTCAACACACCATATTTCTTCCTTTTATTAAAAAAAGAGCAAAACTTTCAAAAACCTTCTTTCAAAGCAAAACTCAAAAAGTAAGCCTAAAGATTAGTGTTTCACAGATGTGTTTCAGAGGGTATATTGAAGGTGTGGTGTGCGATGGTGTTTTAAAATGAGGAGGCAAAGTCCTCAAATTTTTTGGAACATATTAAATGTAAATGTATGTCCCTGTTACACTTAATTTCCTTGTTAAATAAACATTACATAAAAAAGAGACCAAATACAATTCTATTTTTTATTTTTTACACTAACTGTTGTAATATTCTATGTAGGACCAATATGGATTTTTTTAGTGTCGATATCAATATCGATTTTTTTCCCATCAGCCTTAGCCGATGACGGGCTGCCGATTTTCTTGAGCCGATATTTGGAGCCGATACATTTTGCTTCCTCAATTTACATCATAACAATAACATGATGTTAACAAATGTTACAGGTCTCAATTTAATAAAAGTAACATTTATTTAACTTAAAAAAAAAACAATATTTAACAAATAGTAAAAATATGTGAGGAAGAAAACAAGAAGATAAACAACATTTAACAAATATAAAAAACATGAGTAGAACAAAAAAAAGCTGAAAATAAATATTGAAGCATAAATAAAATAATTACACTATTGCACACGGTAGTAACCAGCATAATAAAGTGCACACTGTACTGTCCCAATGGGATGTTATGTTCCTTTTGAAATTAGAAAAGATTAAAATATTCTCATGAGCACCCTTCAAAAAACTAAAATGACAAATGGGACACCCTCGGTCTCATGGACTTAACAGACATGCACACATGGCAGACATTGTAAGTCAAGATTGAAAGTGCATATGAAGTGTGCCATTTGGGACAGGGTTCTAAAAACACGTCACTCACGTTAAAATAACTTACAACTTTTAAAAGACGCATCTCAAGACCATGTGCTTTTTCTCCATTTCACTGCCCATGTCTCACGCTTTTCAAAGCAAAAACGCTTTCTGTGTGAACCAGTCTTAAGAAGCAGGAATAGCCAAATAAGTATTTCCATCATGTCTAGACTTTATGCAAATGCAGCTGTACCTTAATTCCAGGAAGATAACCATCTCATGTGAAACTTGATAATAATCAAGATACGTAGCAACCACACATATTAGACAGGAGACCAGACTGAGCAGAAAACGGAAAAAACAAATAGCATGTCTTGCCCACAAATATATGTACATTGAACATCTGAACAGAACAGTGCAGAACATCATGGTATGAACAGAACACATGAATATGAGTATAACTATGAGTATATGATATTAAAAGATACAATACACAAAAATATAAATGGATCAATGAATAATATGTTTGAAAGGATTAATCCTAGAAATAAATTACCGGTAAGAGATCATGTGTGAAATGGGTTATTGAAACTTTATTATACTGTTAGTAATGGTAATCTGCTGAATATATTTGTCAATTCAAAATACTTGAATAAAAAGCTGAATAAATGTATAAATATGACTTAAACATTCATTACTATAAAACATAAAATGTAATGCTTTTTGGATGAAAGGTTGTTAAAGTAGTAGTTCACGTTTAAAAAAAACTTTTGCTGATAATTTACTCACTTCCATGTCATCCAAGATGTCCATGTCTTTCTTTCTTCAGTCGAAAAGAAATTAAGGTTTTTGATGAAAACATTCCAGGATTTTTCTCCATATAATGGACTCCAATGGGAACCAAACGGTTCAAAGTCCAAAAGACAGTTTCAGTGCAAACTGTTCAAAGGGCTTTAAACGATTCTAAGGGTCTTATCAAGCGAAACTATCACTTATTTTTTACAAGTTTTATAAGCTGAAATGCTCGCCTTGCTCTGTTCTGTGACTCACATTTGTGACTCTCCTGTTCGAACTCATTCATCAAAATGAACAAATTTCTTTCCGAGCCAATTCATTCATTTCGTTCGTTGAAAAAAGTTTAGTTAATTTTGATGAACGAGTTTGAACAGGAGAGTCACGAACGAGCATCACAGAACAGAGCAAGACGATTATTTGAGCTTATAAAACTTAAACTTTGTTATCTTAAACGATCGTTTTGCTTGATAAGACCCTTATTCATCGTCTGGAATCGCTTAAAGCCCTATGAACAGTTTGCAGTTTGCACTGAAACTGTCTTTTGGACCTTGAACTGTTTGGTTACCAGTAAAGTGCATTGTATGGAGAAAAATCCTGGAATGTTTTCATCAAAAACCTTAATTTAAAAATAAGAAAGAATGACATGGATATCTTGGATGACATGGGGTGAGTAAATTATCAGCAAAAGTTTTTTTTTTAAAGTGAACTCCCTTAATACAGGAACACAGTTAGTTTACTGTAAGTAAAGATTAGATTACTAAAATAAGAACTCTTAACTAAATTAGTTTTAACTAATTAAGTAGTCTTTTAAGTACTCTAAGAGTACTTAATAAACTCTTTCAAAATGCGTTTGGAATGGGTTCCAAGAACGGAAAAATGTGTCCATTTGATTAGTGCGGAGTTTTTCCAGTTGTATTATGGATAGCATATCAATGACCCTTGCCTGAAAGGAAGGAGGGGTGGGGTACTTCCATTCCCTCAATATCTTCAGTCTCTTGGCAACTATCAATCCCAGTTCCAATGGTTGCCGCATTATGAGTTGGAATTGTCCGAAAATGGCAAGTCTCTGATGGCCTCTGATATGCTTTGGAGTACCAGTAAATGTAATGCTTTTAAGTATTTAAAATTCTGTCATAAATCAAAGTGGGGCTTTGGTGTCATATTCAACCCATTCTCACTCTAGAAGTAGGAAAAACGCTATTACTCACAATGGTGTGGAAATATTGTATTTCTTGTTTTTAAACCAAACAGTCAGACATGGAGTCTAGTAACATGGAAACTTGTGGATTGATGTGACATGGGGCCCTCTCAATATTTTCACAGCTTTAACACTGATCCATTAGCCCCATTTGTTCAAATTAACATCATAGTGTTCTGACAGTGAGTGCTCAACATCAATGCTTTGTGGAACAATGTGCAGTAGCTTTCTTTTATATATTTATAAGTGTGTCTTGATTGAAGTGCCATTCGCTTTTTTAATGAAATCCACAATGCATGATCCTCCTTCCAGAGATTTGATCATTATTATAGTTGTTAGCACCAATTTTATTTATATCTATTCATTAACCGGACACTACTCATAGGGGAGAGGCCATATTATGCAAGATTTTTACCCAGTGAATATTTCCATTTGTCAATTTCTCTATAGGCACACGTACTCTAAAAACGTATTGCAGTAATAATCTCAGAATGAAAAAGTAAGTAACCACATCTAAATCTAAATGATGTATCTAAAACGTCCAATATAACATATTTTCCATTAAATATAGCCTGAAATGAATGTGAAGAATGTTCTGATAAGCAAACATAGAACCATGTAATCATAGACATGTATGCTTCAAGCTGCTCTCACAATCATAATTAGAGATATAATTACAGGTAATTGCTCTCGAGACCCTATATTGCAGAAGTTTTGGAGGCCCACATGCTCTCATGGTGAAAGCTGGGAAGGAGGCTGTATGGAGACATTATTGTCTCCATACAAGCTATTCTTCAGCACTACACTTTAGTCTCAGAATATCTCACATATTTGGATAAGTGGGCAGCCAAAATGCTTGATGGTCTCTGCTCTCTGCCTCTATGGTTTCATGCTTACAATGACAGGATATGGGGTTAGAGCAACATCCATGTTCTACACCTCCTTTCAACCTTTTTTTTAGTTCAGCTAAAAGCAACACCGTTTTTGTGTGTGTGCGTGTGTGTGTGTGTATGTGTTTGTGTTAGAAATGTGGTCGATGCTTCCTCGTTTAAAGGTTGCTTCCTGTTTTATTTAGGTTTTGCAAAGTTTTAAAAGGTAAATTTGTGTTTGTAATATAAAAGGTTTTGCTGACTGTCAGGATTATGTTCTGTTTTCTGTTTCATTGTGACTCAGGCTGTGTCCAAAATCGCACCCTATATACACTTAAATAGGGCACAATTTGAGGGGACAGACTAAAGACAAAAAGGTAACACTTTATTTGAAGGGGTGTGCATAAGGCTGTCATGACACTGTCATAAACATGACATAACACCTGTCATGAACATGAAGGAGTCTTTATGAATGTATATGACTGTTGTCATTAAGTGTCATTCGGTAAATTATGACACTTTTAATGCAAAGTTGACATTGTTTAAAATGTCTTTGTTATGACATCTTGACATTAACCAAGAAATCATAACTAGTCCAACGTGTTCCACTTTACTTGAGGTAAATGGAAATATTAATGACACTGTTGTTAAAGCATTTGACAGTCTAATGACCCTTAATGACATCTTTATAACTAGTACAATGTGTTCCACTTTACTTGAGGACAAGTCAAATATTCATGTCACAGTTATAATGGTGTCATGACAACCAAAGTTAAAACCAACCATAACATATGATAGGGTAATGTAATGTTAACACATTACAGGTTAACAGGTTATGATTTCTTGGTTATGTCAAGTTGTCATAAACAATACATTTTTGTCTTGGTTAATGTCAATATGTCATAACAAAGACATTTTTTGCCTTTGTTAATGTCAAGTTGTCATAACAAAGACATTTTAAACAATGTCAACTTTGCATTTAAAGTGTCATAATTTACCGAATGACACTTAATGACAACAGTCATAAACATTCATAAAGACTCCTTCATGTTCATGACAGGTGTTATGTCATGTTTATGACAGTGTCATGACAGCCTTATGCACACCCCTTCAAATAAAGTGTTACCGACAACATTTTTTAGAGGTGTCCAAAACCAGGACGCTATCGAGTGCACTGATTCAATACCACAACAACGAGTGTACAACTGATGTACAGTATCCTCAGCGGCTCAGCGAATACCTATAATGCACTGTGATGGTCATGTCATTGCTGAATCATTCAACCATCCATTTTCCAAATCGCTGAACTGGTCCAGTGTGGCTACAATGTAATATCACACAGGTATACATTTAATTTTTTACTTGAAAATCTTTTACGGGAAAATGCCTAAACGCGCACTCAGCGCTGCCAATAACAACACACTGAGCCAACTAACCAATCACAGCACATTTTATATTATTTTTCCATTAAAATAAATATTATTTATTTCATCCAAAACTACGTGTTTAACTAGACTGGGGAGAGAGGAGCTGTAGTAATGTAAAATGTGTTGTTGTTTTTAAATTCTAGAACACCCCAAAACCAAAATCCAGACTATAAGATTATAAAAGGGCATAATAGAACCCCTTTAAATTATACTGATTACATTAACATTTTAATGTTTAAGCAATAAGGTATGAGTGGCCATATTTTGAGAATACCCATGCCTAAATGTGTTAAACAATGTACAGAGATTCAACTTGACAAAAAAATCAAACAGAAAAAACACCATCAACTCATGCATGACATTGTATGTCTTCTCAATAAGACTACATTCACACTGCAAGCCTTAGTGCACAATTCTGGAGTATTGTATTGTATGGATCTTATTTTCTTGTTTGGCTTTTGGATTTTTTTTAATGTGGCCAATATCAGTTTTTTTTTTGCTTATAGCTGCACCATAATAATTATGATCCACAAATGGAAGTGGCTCAAATTAGTATAAAGTATACACTCACCTTAAAGGATTATTAGGAATACCTATTCAATTTCTCATTAATGCAATTATCTAATCAACCAATCACACAGCAGTTGCTTCAATGCATTTAGGGGTCCTGGTCAAGACAATCTCCTGAACTCCAAACTGAATGTCAGAATGGGATGCGGCAGTCCTGTGGGCGAAACAGTCCTTGTTGATGCTAGAGGTCAGAGGAGAATGGGCCAACTGATTCAAGCTGATAGAAGAGCAATTTTGATTGAAATAGCCACTCGTTACAACCAAGGTATGCAGCATTTGGGAAGCGCACAACCTTGAGGCGGATGGGCTACAACAGCAGAAGACCCCACCGGGTACCACTCATCTCCACTACAAATAGAAAAAAGAGGCAACAACTTGCAAGAACTCACCAAAATTGGACAGTTGAAGACTGGAAAATTGTTGCCTGGTCTGATGAGTATTGATTTCTGTTGAGACATTCAGATGGTAGAGTCAGAATTTGGCGTAAACAGAATGAGAACATGGATCCATCATGCCTTGTTACCGCTGTGCATGTGTGCATGTGCACGTGTTGTGTGGATGTTTCCTTGGCACACTTTAGGTCTCTTAGTGCTAATTCGTTTAAATGCCACAGCCTACCTGAGCTTCTGACCATGTCCATCCTTTTATGGCATGTACCCATCCTAGAATTAAGGCAGTTCTGAAGGCGAAAGGGGGTCAAACATAGTAGTAGGTAGTTAGTATGGTATTCCTAATAATCTTTTAGGTGAGTGTATATACTTGTATAATATCAATGCAGTCCATTTACCATTTAGATATTTAGGTAAAAATACGAGATCAGATTCCATATGGATTGTGCTGGACACACAACTATGGAAAAAAACATATATGACTTGCATGTGAGAAAAAAGAAAAGAAAAATCCACCTTTGCCTACAATCTAAATACTGCCTGATTATTTTGTATTAGGAAGAAGAAAAAACAGAACAGTAATATTGTTCTCTAAATTGTGTAATTTGTATTGACATTCAAAAATCATATGAAACCATTGTGTTACTTCATCATTGGTGCCAATACACTACCGGTTTCTTGTGTGTTGTAATCCAAAAGCAAAATGGCAATATGTAATTTAAATGGTGAATGACATTTAAGAGCTTCAGGTCTGTCGAAGATTTTATTTGAAGAACTTCAACTTTGGGGTTTGTTCCTCATACAAAGTTATTTTATAGCCTCATTCTAAGTTTGGACTAATTTAGGATTGTTTAACTGTGTTTTTTTTAAAAAAGCTTGATAGCCCTTGATCTTTATGGAAATGTCTTAAAGATTCTAAAAATGTAGTTTTTCTTTTTTTTTTTCTTGACTCTTTTATGCTCCACTAAAACAAATTAAATAATTAAAACAACACATCCAAAGTGACTAACAATGGAGGAAGAGGGCAACAGATTGTAGATCCTCTGGTAGGAGTGTGCCTCTGGTATATACGTTCTGATGACGTGGTAACATGTAAGGGGCACAATGGATCTCAGGGAGCCAAGGAAATGAGAAGTTCCTCTGCATGCATCTCGTATCCAGTGTCCTATACATCAGGAAGCTACCAGCGACTGCTCTTAAGGGAATAAAGCCTAATCTCTCCTCTACACAATGCGCTTCAAAAACACCATGACGTCGAAGAGTATCCTTGGTATTTAAAACAACAAACAAAAACAAAGCTCCACACAGGATAAAATTAAGCACTATTGTATAATTAAATTTAAAAACAAAAGTTTTACTCTGGCAGGTGTATTCCAAGGTGAAAGGGTTTGGTAAACCTTTCCAAATATTACTGGCTGGGAATTTGTGAATTTGTGTTTCTTGAAAACAAATGTTCACACTGAGTTAAATGCATTGATTTCCTCTTGTGGGGGATGGGGGGTCCCGCTGTGCCTGTTGCTAAAGGGATTAAACTGAGGGTAGCCTCTTTTTATTCATTCAGGGGCAACAACTCTCAAAGTGGATCTTGTTTTTGAGTTCAAGTGTTCTCTCAGAACAATTAGAATGAAGTAATACTTTCCTATAAGTAAAGTTCTTTCCTATACTCTGCATCTGTCTTGTGGAATGGTTTACCATCAAACCTTAAACTGTTGAGCTTTTCCTATTATTATTTTAAATTTTCAATAAAAAATTGGTTGTTAAACCAATAAATTAATAAAAAGAAAGATAAGAGAAAGGAAATAGAAATAGGAAGGCATGTAGTAGTAGGAATATTGGTATTGACTGCTTGTTTATTTGGGAATCTGACTCTTGTTTTCGTTTTTTGTTGTTTGTGTTCTTATCTGTTTTATTGTGTTTGTATTTTGTATGCCCCCTTTTCTTCTCTGCTTTAAATGTTATTTTTGTATGTACTGTTTCTCGTCTTCCATGAAGGACCACAATGGAAACAAGCCTTTGGGCTTTCTTGTGCTTTTATCCTTTTGAACACTTCATGTTGATTGTTGTTGTTCAATAAAGTTTTCAATCAATCAATCAATCAATCAATCAATCAATCAATCAATCAATACTGCTGGAATGATTGTCTCAGCACTTTTAAATAGTAGATATTGCTGAAATATATTAAACAGTGCAAATAAGTTATCTTTATGAAACTTACCAACAGAACTATTTGCTTATTGGATTTTGTAGCATTTAAAGTGCTTTATGGTCATTTCTAAGGTCACATGCTCTCACAAGCTCTGTATACTATGAGGATGGAAATTGGTCTCAATGCTGTAAATGGTTGAAGAAGAAAATTTTGAACCCCTTTTTTTCGATTGCGAAAATGTTAATGGAGCGTTTCTAGTTAATTAATATTCACAGATAATCTATTCTACATTGTTCCACTGTGGTTACTCTGCTGGAATACCTGTGAATTTGAGAGGACAGACTGCACACATCTTCTAAATAAGTAATTAATATGTAATAATAAGTGATTAATGAATAAATAAGTAGCCTAATTCCAAAAATTCAGACAAAAGCTCAATTTAATGGGAGATGCCAGTATTTGGCTGTATATTTTGTTACCATATTTATTCACAAATGGGGGGTTGGGGGTTTGGGGGTATTGGGGGCGCCATTTTGAAATTTTAATTCAAAATGGTGCAAATTTCAATTAAAGATGTGTAATTTTCATCATTAGATATGCTTTTACTGTTGTTCACTGAACATATCATAAATCAGTTGTCTAATACTTACATCTATTTACATCTTTTACAACTCCACCCATGTTGAAAATATTTTCAACAATTCTACAGTATGTAGCATAGGATGCTTTAAATGCCAATGGTGTGAAGGCTTTATCGTAAATTAATTTAGAAAATCTATAAAGAAATCTTTCAAGATAAAGTTGTAACAAAAATGATCGAATATATACCTTCAGAAATGACAAAAATGCTATCTACCATTGAAAACTCTGGCTCGGGGAAGCACTCAACAGTCTTGGCTTTTACCCTTGCTGTGAATGACTGTGGTTTGTGCTTTAGTGAAAAGCCTGGAGAACATTCAGAGGTGTTTACAGCTAGCTTTCACTTCAAAACAATACCATTAATGGTCATAGCAAAATGTTTTGATAATCAATGCCACTGACTTTAATTTCTACAGCAAGCCTGTGTTTGAATCTGATGCTGATGTGATTTAGGTGTGCATATCTACAAAGACAACTGCAATTTAAAAAGATGGTTCTTTGAAACACTGACAAATAGCAAGCAAATGGTCAGTTAACATCAAGGTTTCCATGTTGATTTGGCACTTCCTGTTTAGTTCCGATTGCCAAGATGAGCTGAATAGCATGGGTTTTCACTAAACAATGTCCTATTATTGGCTGTCCATTGAGTGAACCTGGGATCTTGTGAGTAAGACTATGAAAATCGTTGTTCCAACAACCCAAACCTGCTTGACACAAGCAGACAAAATGAGAGTTCTTATTTTTCAGGAAACCAATCTACTGCATTGATTAATTATATGTTCAATCTGTTGTGTTTTCTGGAACAGCTTGTTCATAAAGCATGGTCAGTGACAGTAAATTTGTCAAGGATGTAACTGAATAACTGGTAAACGGTATTGCCACAACTTTGTCTTTTCTTTGCTGCATCTTCTGTTTGCTTGAAGAAGAAATTTACAATTGAGGGAAGTAGATTCCAGATTGCTTCCTTCCCATGAAAAACCCTTGATGGCCACAAAACAGAGAAAGACGACAATTCAATCTCCCTAGAGATGGTCTTTGTGAGATTCCCTAATCTATTTCTGCTGTCACGTCACTAACTCTCAATGACTGAACATTCTCACCAGTAGTCCCAGCCTTTGCTGTCTGCTCTGCACTTACATTTTTGAACTATAAGCTGGCTTGGGAATCTTTGCAAGCCTCGTGTGCTGCAGCAACTTTTTGACACTAAAAGTAACATGAACTCAGTGATTGTAAGGTAGCACTGTATTGATATTCCGTAAATTTTCTAATTTAGCTGTTATAAACCCTTTTAACCCAAGTATTAAAATGAATTCAGCTCAAACTTGTACTGTTAAAACAGTGAGAGCCACCACACTTACTCTTGCATTTTATCTAAGGCATCTTTAATAGAACTGGCACACTTGAGAAGGTGTAGGCATGGGAAGGGAAGCCATCAGAGGCTCTCATTTCTTGGTGGTTTCATATCTCTTGTGCAAAGCTCTCAGAGGAAATTCATTGTGTCTCTCTTTTCCTTTGAACTTGTATTTAGTCTGCCAACCCTTGTTAACTAAGCTCAGACCTCATTCAAGCCTCATTGAATTATTACATACTATTCAACATGGTCAGAATAGTTATGAAAATTATATTTTATATCCAGTTAAAATGAAAATATCAATTTTAATTTAGTTTCAGTAAAGAACATTATTTTATTATTATTATTACATTTTATTGGTGAAGTATAGGCCTTAGCAGAGACTTTTTTTTCTTAAACAGAGCATTCCACCACCACCACCAGCCTGCACAGTGGTAACAAGGCATGATGGATCCATGTTCTCATTCTGTTTACGCCAAATTCGGACTCTACCATCTGAATGTCTAAACAGAAATTGAGACTCATCAGACCAGGCAACAATTTTCCAGTCTTCAACTGTCCAGTTTTGATGAGCTCTTGCAAATTGTTGCCTCTTTTTTATTTGTAGTGGAGATGAGTGGTACCCGGTGGGGTCTTCTGCTGTTGTAGCCCATCCGCCTCTAGGTTGTGTGTGTTGTGGCTTCAAAATGCTTTGCTGCATACCTTGGTTGTCAAACCTGAGGGTTGTCAAACCTGAGGTCAAACCCACCTTGGTTGTCAAACCTGACCTGAGGGTCAAAATGAGAGTTGAAAATCATATTTTTTGTGAATATTTGACTTTGACTTTATAAAACTTTACCAACATTATAAGGAACATATTTAAATTAAAAAAGTAATGTCATATCCGCTTTATTGTAGGAAATTCTGTCTTTAATCTGTCTAATGGCTCAAAGGGGGGTTATGTCACAGCCTTCAGGACAATGCCTAGATCCCATGAGAGAATTAACCAAGCTCAAGATCTACGAGCTCCTTTCAGAAAGCGTTTGACAAGAGGTTGGCAACCAATTGTGTAACCTCCATGACCCATATGATGATACAGAGAGAGCCACTACATATCTCCTCAAGGTTGACTCTGTTAGACCAGTCTCCAATAGGAACTGGAGGAATGACAAGAGTAAATCAACCTCACATGAACCTGGGTCCATTTCTCTTGACTGACACCATCAATAGAACCTTTCCCACTAAACAGCTTAAAGCCACCTTCTAGAAAGGGCTTTGGCTGCTTGCAGGGTGTTAGAAGTGCTTCTCCAAGAGCTCTGAATGACTCCTGTCTAGTGGCCAGACAAGTAGTTTGTACTTCCCTGGATTCCCCGTACGAGTTCTATTACTTCAGGTCCTGGGTATTCTTAACATTGTGTGTATTACAGCTAGGGTTGGATACTGAAACTCGGTGCCAATAGGGAACCAGTTCTGATGTAAACGGTAGTAACCAGACCGAATAAGAACGGAAATTTCGGCGCCTGATTTCGGTGCCTGAGTCTCTAAGGCATGAGACGCACACACGCAAAGTCTCTCCGCGGGCGCACACTATACGGTTTATTGGAGCATAGTCTGATCTATCTCGCATGCGTGCCCTTGCCCGCTCGCTCTCAGACTCCGGGAGATTTTAACTAATTTGCGGGCATCAGGGAGCTGTTATCAATATGAAGGAAAGTCCCGGAATGTCTGCTGATAGTGAGGGGATTAATGAAGATGCCGAAGGCAAAACCCTCCAAGGTTTGTCTGCATTTCATGTGTAAAATTACCCGTCAGAACGATTGTCTGAAGCCCATATAGAATCAAGATTTGTGCCGCCTTGACACTCACGTCATCATATTACATTCAGCGCGTGCATCTTCTGCTCCTTAGATTTCTCTGGAAAAAGGAAGCCTGTCGGCAGTGCGAGGAGTTTGGCAGCGAACACAGCGTCTCGTTCCTTATTCAGTGAACATGGGTTACACCAGTAACAAGTATCCCTAGACCAGCGCCATCTAGCCCACCAGCCTCAGTGCGCTCAAGCCTGCCGGTGCCTGTGCCGTCCGTCCTAGAAATTGCTCCCTTGTCCTCTGTACTCCCCGCTATGGCAATGGACATTTTGTGTGTTTGGGCCGCACACTGCTGTTCAGCCCATGAACCCGCTTCAACCCATGAGTCCGCTCCAGAGCCATTTTCTGCCCTAAGTCCAGTCCTATGTCGATTCCAGCCCAGGAACTCTCCTGTCTGCCTCAACGCGAACCGCAGAAGTCATATCTGAACTTCCTACCTGTCTTAACACGACTGTAGAGGTCTGATCTGAACTTCCTGCCTGTCTCTACATGAACACAGAGATTGTACACAAACTTCTCGACAACCTAAAATATGTTGCTGGTCCAGTTATGCCCATGGAGGAAACCACCGAGCCACCGGCCTGTTTTGACACTGCCCCTGTGGTCAATTCTAACCTTTCTGTGCTTTGTGTTTCAATCTTCTCTTGATCAGCAGTCATGGTCTCTTATGGTACCAGATTTGCCATGATGGCCTTCAGTAATGCATTGGTGGACTCTGCTGTGGTGGTCTTCAGACTCATCTACAGTGTTGTGGTCTTCAACTTTACCGTCTCAAGCTTTGCTTTCAGGGGGCAACCTGCCTGGTCTGCACAACCCTGGCCACCTGCCAAACCTGCACTACCCAGGTCCTCTACTCAGTCTGTTCCACCTTGGGTTCCTGGTCTACCTGTGTCTGTGGCCCCTCTTCTTATGCATGGACCTGGCCAACCTTCCCACCCCCAGATCCACCTCTGATCCAACTCCCACCGGTGTGGGAGCGCCTGGAAGCCGCTAGCTCGAGGTGAGGCTATTTCACAATCACCAACTGCGAGTGCCCTTGTACGCCAGCAAAGAGCATGCTTACCCCTCACTCTAAACACATCATGGACTCAATATCTCACAATGCTTTGTCTCCCATCTGTGTAATCATGTGCAGCGGTTTTCCATCACCTCATTATCCCTTAGGTCTCTCTGCCTATTCACCCAGTTCAGCTGTTTGTCTCATGTGTAGTCTTGACCTGTGTTCCACATCACACTAAGCATTTCCTTGTTTTTCCTGGTGTTTGATTTCTAATTTTTCGGTCCTGTGCTTGCCTCTGGATTTGTATGTCTGTTTGGACTTATCTGCCTGTTTTATGGTCTGCAACTTCAGGTTGTGCTATCAATAAACTGCATTTGGATCCTCAATCACTGTGCTCAATGCATAGGGGAACTCTGCTGTGGTGGCGACCTGCCTAGTCTGCACCCTGGCCATCTGCCAAACCTGCACCACCCAGGTCCTCTACTCAGTCTGTCTTGCTTCGGGATTTGTATGTCTGTTTGGACCTATTTTCTGTGATCTGACCTTCTGCCTGATTTATAGCCTGCGACTTTAGGTTGTGCTATCAATAAACTGCATTTGGATCCTCAATCACTGTGCTCAATGCATTGGTGGACTCAGTGCTGTACGTTACATTTTATTGTGTCTGTTTAACAGATGTCCCTCTTTTGCCAGCCTTTTTTTGTGATGTCTTTTGAAATAATATTGTCTTTTAAAATGTTTGTTGATTCTTTTGATTTACATTAAGAGTGTTGCTCATTTTTCAGAGGAAGCTATATTTAGAGAATTTGCAAAATAATATTTTTCAGAATTGTCTCCAGATCACAATGTTGGCATAGAGTGAATGTGATGACCTCGCCTTTGTGGTGCCATTATTGTGTTTATTGTTGCATTTGTTTATAAACATTCATTGTGAAACTAAATAAAATGATCCAACTGTCAGATTATTTGGCAACACCTTTTCCTGAGTAAATCAAAATGCTTGGCAAAATTCTGCAACAGACTTCTGACTTATTTTCAAAATAACATTCCCAAAGATCTCCTTGATAACAATGACTTTGGGAACATAAGCTGTTTTCAAAATTGCCCCCTGTACCCTCATTCACTGTTCCCTACATTCCTCCACTAATATATTCCACTTGAAAGAGTGAATCAATCTGAGTGAGTGAATTTGGACACTGAGTGCACTGGAATGGCTGGTGCTTTTGCACAGTTTGTTTTGCTGTTTAATAATCATTTGAAACATTGAAACTGGACAACTGTAGTAGTAACATGAAAAGGTGTATCTTAAAATCTGTCATGGAAACTAAACAATTTAATAATCAGGTAAAAAGGAAATGTTTACCTGTATATTACACTGTATCCACATTGGACAGTTTGGAAAATGGATGTTTGGATTATTCAGCTGCGAGCACTATCTTCTGGCAAGTCATTGGAAATCATTTGGTGAGACCATCACAGTGCATTATTGGTATTATTTAGGTGTTGAGCATGCATTGGTTGTAGACTTGATATTGCAGTGCATTGTGGGAATAAGTGCACTTGACAACGTCCACTATGGTTTTGAACACCAATACTGTCTCCTCGAATAGTGCTCTATTTTAGAGTATGGGGCAGTTCCGGACACAGCCATAGTCTCCTGTAATCGCTTAATAATATGTTTAACAATTTTCTAATGGAAAAAAAAAGTTTAAAAAAATTTCCAAAAGAGTTTCAAAAGTCTGGAAGGCAAAGGTCCTAAATAGAGTAAACTGCTGAAATAGCTCTGAAATAAACCCTGCATACTGTAGGTTTAACCCTCTGGGGTTCTTCGGGTCAATAATGACTCAGAAGCGTTTAAATAAAAAAAAATGTTAAAAATCATAGCTTCATCGGAATGGTCCGAAACTTGGTGACTTTATTGGTACTTGGCAGGGCCGTCGCTAGTGGGGTGAAAGGTGGTGACAATTATAGGGGCCCCCGCTGCCCAGGGGGCCCCACAAAATCCAACAGTTATACTATTTAAGTTATACGATTTGTTGTATAAATAATATTTATATTAGTTGTATGCCTGAGATTTAAATGAAAACCACAAAAACGTTCAATTTGGTTAAATATTTTTTCCAAATATCTGCTTCTCTTACCTCCATAAAAATGGTTTAGTCCGACCTAAAGTATTTATTAATTATTCAATCAGAGTCAGTGACAAAACAGGACCCAATAAAATTGTAAGTCCCACCCCAGCTCCAGAACCAATACCAATCCGAGTTGAGGCGGCAGCCTGAAGTTAACGATGAACTTGGTGGGAGAGCAGGAGACTGACTGACTGAAAATGTCGGGGAAAAGAAAACATAAATCAGGTACCAAAAAAGACAAGGCCAGGAGAGTGGTTGTATCCCAGTCGATCAAGACGTTCTTAAAGACTGGTTATGTATTGATATTTCACTGGGAATTTGAAAACTTCAATTTTTTATTATCAGTGCGCGCCACAATCGACCGAATGATTAGCTACTGTGCGATTTAAAATTTTATGTGGTTGCATATGTGCGAGTGGACGCTCGCGCACCAGAACGCCGTTGTATCCGCTGCTGCAGTCCGTAACTTATGTTCAACATGAACCCTCAAGTCATCCTTGGTGTATATGACGTCCATCATGAATCCATTTTCCAAACTGTGTTTTTGACTTATCCTGAATCACTACGGTACGCCTATAATAAGTGTTTATATTCGCACTATTTTATCCCAAGGGTCGACACGGATGCGGAGTTGCCCAGTGCCTGCGTGACTCGCCATAGACATTAATGGAGAGAAGTAGCTCCGGCTACAGTGTTCTTCCGCAAGACACGTGCAGTTTATTTATTGACGAACGTAGACGTCACGCGCATTACACACTGATGGTGGAACCACTGATCTATATAATGACTACTGAGAAAGTTGTGGAAAAAGTTAGTCTGGAGCCCTGTAAATAAGAGTTTTAAAAAATTACAAAAGTCAAAAGCATGCAGTTGCATTATGCATCTGACCTGCTGGCTGATTTATATTTAATACATCAAGTAAACACGAATACAACACACTGCACTTGGATGAATAAATGTATTCACTTTATTTAATAATATTACCAGTTCCGTATAGGCTATCTTTATTAAAAAAATAAGACACTAAATGTTTTTATTTTTATTTATTTTTATTAGACTGCATTCTTGTCAATTTCTAAATGTTTACTTTTTAATTTATGAATTATAACAGACTAATGGGGGAAATAAATATAACTTTTTTTAAAATTGGTTTTATTATTATTATTATTTTATATAAACAGTTAACTTATAAAATAAAGGTTTTACAACAACATCACCATCTTCGATATATATATATATATATATATATATATATATATATATATATATATATATATATATATATATATATATATATATATACGATATTGGTGGAGGGGGCCCACATCAATATTTTTTCAGGGGGCCCCAAAATCCTCTAGCTACGGCCCTGGTACTTGGTATATGAACACCCAAAAAATGGGGACAGGATTTGAAAAGTCTACGTGGTCGTAAAAAAATTAGTCACACTCAGGACCTTCGGGTCAAAAATGACCCGCATAGGAAATGAATGGGAAATTGGCAAAAATTGATTTTTTTTGTGCGTGCAATCTACAAATCAGCAACGATCTTGAAAAAAAAGCACACAACAGTGAAGGGGTGGATCTATAAAACATCAAGAGTGCAAAACAGACACATCCACACACACAAACACACCTTTATACACAAACACACCAAAAAATTCTGATTAAATGTGTTTTGCATTTTAAAAAGCTCAGTTTGTCCACGAGATGGCATCCATCTAATTTTTAAAAAATGCTGTTATGAGGCCTAGGCTTGACTCCAAAATGAAATACAGCTTTAAAAAATATATATATATATATTAGGCGTTATTATCGGCGTTAACGCATTTATTAATTAATGCCGATAATTTTTTTAACGCACGTTAACGCAGTTTTTTAATATCATTTTTTTAAAAGTCCGTTGCTCACTGGCTCTGAATAACAGGCCTACAGTCAAACCATGGATCACAGGAGGGGTGGGATGTTGGTCATCCAGCAAATAACCCACCCAAACAAGCAGTGGAGAGAGGATTTGGCAGGTTCTCTCAGGTGAATAGAAAGGGAGAGAGCGCTCCGAGAGACGAGTGAATGACAGGCGCAGATAGTAACCAACGGCTTCTGTGTGCTACGCAGCTGTAGCCTTTTAACTTAAATTAAAATTATACATAACTTTACCTGATAGGCCTGCGTTTAGTTTAGCGGGGTGCTCTGCCATGTGAATTCCCTTCTGTCCTGATAACTATTTAGATTCTGGAAACTCACAAACAGCGAATCGAGGATCAGTCTCTATTCCAATGATTTGTGCTGGCTGCACGCCTCGGCAACGGGCGGGCGCGTGCGTGACCGCGAGCTTGACCGCAACAGTTTCACAGGAACGCACCCGCTTGTCGCTGCACCTTGTGCTCGACGACCACTTCACCTTACCTCACTCTAAATGCTGATTTATACTTCTGCGTCAGACCTACGCGGGAGCCTCTTTGGTTTTCATTCATACTTCTGCGTTGTTGTCCGCGTTGACGCGTAATTATGGGAGCAGCGCAGGCAAGCATATTGACGCGTTGTTACATTTTTGGAGAGGTGCACGTCAGGGTACGCGCGCTACACACAGCCCTACTGCGTAAGTTCGATGCAGAATTATAATGGGCTTTACCTCTGTTTAATGTAACCTAATCTTAGTGTGCGTGGGAAACCATGGCATGACCAAACCTAAGCTATTATCAGAGGAGTAACGTTGGTCGACTTATATCTGTAGTGGTCATGACCTCTGACTACATTGACTGACTGTTTCTGCTGCTCCCTGATAAAAGATACCTGTTGATACCTGTTGAGAAAAAAGAAAAAAGAAAAAGAAAACTGGACTCGTTTTAACTAGATAACAGGTAATCCCCATGTGCCAAATAGCCTTGTTTTAATATTTGATTTGATTATATTAATGTTTAAGTTGAGATTTATAATAAATATTTTATTGCTACTGTGTAAAAGAGAATTCTGCTGGTATAAAGCACCATATTTGTTTAAAGTTTTTGCAAACCACACTTTTATGTATATAGCAGTACATTTAAATCAAAAGTGTGCAATACATTACTTTAGAATTCATTATTCAATTTTCCGCGCAACAATGCGATTAATGCAATTAATCGCAAGAAATTCATGTGATTAATCGCGATTAAAAAAATTAATCGTTGCCCAGCACTAATATATATATATATACCTCACCGGCCACTTTATTAGGGTACCCCATGCTAGTAACGGGTTGGACCCCCTTTTGCCTTCAGAACTGCCTCAATTCTTCGTGGCATAGATTCAACAAGGTGCTGGAAGCATTCCTCAGGGAGTTTGGTCCATATTGACATGATGGCATCACACAGTTGCCGCAGATTTGTCGGCTGCACATCCATGATGCGAATCTCCCGTTCCACCACATCCCAAAGATGCTCTATTGGATTGAGATCTGGTGACTGAGGAGGCCATTTGAGTACAGCGAACTCATTGTCATGTTCAAGAAACCAGTCTGAGATGATTCCAGCTTTATGACATGGCGCATTATCCTGCTGAAAGTAGCCATCAGAAGTTGGGTACATTGTGGTCATAAAGGGATGGACACGGTCAGCAACAATACTCAGGTAGGCTGTGGCGTTGCAACGATGCTCAATTGGTACCAAGGGGCCCAAAGAGTGCCAAGAAAATATTCCCCACACCATGACACCACCACCACCAGCCTGAACCGTTGATACAAGGCAGGATGGATCCATGCTTTCATGTTGTAGATGCCAAATTCTGACCCTACCATCCGAATGTCGCAGCAGAAATCGAGACTCATCAGACCAGGCAACGTTTTTCCAATCTTCTATTGTCCAATTTCGATGAGCTTGTGCAAATTGTAGCCTCAGTTTCCTGTTCTTAGCTGAAAGGAGTGGCACCCGGTGTGGTCTTCTGCTGCTGTAGCCCATCTGTCTCAAAGTTCGACGTACTGTGCGTTCAGAGATGCTCTTCTGCCCACCTTGGTTGTAACGGGTGGTTATTTGAGTCACTGTTGCCCTTCTATCAGCTCGAACCAGTCTGGCCATTCTCCTCTGACCTCTGGCATCAACAAGGCATTTCCGCCCACAGAACTGCCGCTCACTGGATGTTTTTTCTTTTCGGACCATTCTCTGTAAACCCTAGAGATGGTTGTGCGTGAAAATCCCAGTAGATTAGCAGTTTCTGAAATACTCAGACCAGCCCTTCTGGCACCAACAATCATGCCACGTTCAGAGTCACTCAAATCACCTTTCTTCCCCATACTGATGCTCGGTTTGAACTGCAGGAGATTGTCTTGACTATGTCTACATGCCTAAATGCACTGAGTTGCCGCCATGTGATTGGCTGCTTAGAAATTATGTGTTAACGAGCAGTTGGACCGGTGTACCTAATAAAGTGGCCGGTGAGTATATATATATATATATATATTTTCTATTATATTCAATGGGGGAAAATGTTGTCATAATTATTGCATTAATACTAATTATGATTTGTTTTTATTTTTGAAATTTTCTCAAAGCACCAAAAAAGAAAAGAGAAAAAATATTATAAAAAACAAATAAAAAAAATTATAATTTTCTTTTTTTAAATATGAATCCCGCCCTTTGGGTCAATTTTGACCCGAAGGTCCCCGAGTGTCACTGTTAAACGAAGAACCCCAGAGGGTTAAAAGAGCAGCTGTTTTTGTACAGAGAGCAGATGTACACTGATAAGGGCACTTCTAGGTTACTGTGCATGTATTGCCTGTTCTGTGCTCTTATTTGTCATGTGAACTTTAAATTTTTTGTGCTTTTTCCTGTTCCTCTCATTGTTCCCTCATTGTTTGCACCTGTGTCGTCAGTCAGTCTGTGGGCTGTTTTTTATATAGAGACCTGTGTCCATAATTACACTGTGTCCTAACCAGGACGTGATGTGATAAGATTCCAGTGATAATTAAATTAAGTCTGTCAACACTAGACTGCGAGATGCGTAAAAATCAATTAAAACCCACAGCCAATCAGAACAGCATGTGGGCCGGCTCTCTGCAAGCGTACCAGCACCAGAGAGAAATCTTGACGGCAATCTCAAGAAAATGGATAAGTAGGCTACATAATCAAGTTCACAAATATTATTTAAACATTATTTATATAAGTAGGCTACTGAGTTACTAAAACAATCTTTGTCAAATACACTTGCTTGTTCATAGTTTGAACGTTCTTGTTTCCATTTGTTTCATTTCAAGATCTGAGGTGCTTTGGTTTCTCTTTACAGCTACAAAGCTGGGAGCACTAAATGAAATGCAGTGTCAAATTACAGGCTTTCAATATTAAATAAAGCACATAAACAGTACCTGAGATTATCATTGCCACAATTTGTGTTTGTTGTTCCAGCGTGATGTCGCAGAAAAATAGAAACCGCTTCTAAAATATAATCGTTAAGTGACGCTGTCCCGGCTGGTTAGGAAAAACTCTGATTAACATGGAAAACATACCTATTATCGCGCCACGTGTAGGTAGGACATGGTGTTAGGTGTTGTCTTTTCTTCGGACAAATTGGCGTTAGGTGTTGTTGCTGTCAGAAGTTCAGTTCCCTTCAGTCGATAACTTCAGATGTAGTCAACGACTGAATGGGATTCGGGTCAGAGAGCCAATGTTCTTCGAGTACTATTGAACGAGCCAAATGGAATTGCCGTGTGTGAGTCGCATCGCACACTCCGCCCGCAGCGCGGGTATGAAAACGGAAGTGGATTCACGCACTAGTTGGTTTTCGCTTTCGGAGCCGATCAATTTGATGTCTCTGAAGAGTGCTATTGTTTACAACGACGAGTGTGTTGGTGTTCTTCAGGAAGACTCTCCCAGTGCTGGTGTTCTACAGCGCTAGTGCAGCGGTGATCGCGAGCTTTGAGCTCTTAACTGCTGTTTTACCAGCAACACATTTCTAAGGGTTTGTATGTATTAACGGCTGGTAAGAGGGCAGAAAAGTGAGTGCTTCACTGTTCAGAGGAAGTATTTGTGGATGGCTCATGTTCTCAAGCGCGAGTCCCCATTACCATGCCCCAGCCCCGGGGGCCATGTGGGATGGGTGAATCGGAAGATAGTAATGGATGCCTCGACCGGTAACCATTCCCTGTGGGCTCCTCACTCCTCCATCACACCGCAGCTGATAAAATTCCAGTTGCGCATGCTGGTCCATCTGCCACTACCGCTGGACCACCGCTGACTCCGGGTTATGCTCGGCTCCTCAGCGAAAAAGCAACTAGTCTGTGCATCCAGTTCCATATTTATGGGTATTTACACCAATTCCATTGGCTTGCTCAATAGAACTCGAAGAACATTGACTTGACATATACTTCTGCGTCAGACCTACGCGGGAGCCTCTTTGGTTTTCATTCATACTTCTGCGCCGTTGTCGCGTTGACGCGTAATTATGGGAGCAGCGCAGGCAAGCATATTGACGCGTTGTTACATTTTTGGAGAGGTGCACGTCAGGGTACGCGCGCTACACACAGCCCTACGGCGTAAGTTCGATGCAGAATTATAATGGGCTTTACCTCTGTTTAATGTAACCTAATCTTAGTGTGCGTGGGAAACCATGGCATGACCAAACCTAAGCTATTATCAGAGGAGTAACAGTTGCGTCGACTTATATCTTTAGTGGTCATGACCTCTGACTACATTGACTGAATGTTTCTGCTGCTCCCTGATAAAAGATACCTGTTGATACCTGTTGAGAAAAAAGAAAAAAGAAAAGAAAACTGGACTCGTTTTAACTAGATAACAGGTAATCCCCATGTGCCAAATAGCCTTGTTTTAATATTTGATTTGATTATATTAATGTTTAAGTTGAGATTTATAATAAATATTTTATTGCTACTGTGTAAAAGAGAATTCTGCTGGTATAAAGCACCATATTTGTTTAAAGTTTTTGCAAACCACACTTTTATGTATATAGCAGTACATTTAAATCAAAAGTGTGCAATACATTACTTTAGAATTCATTATTCAATTTTCGCGCAACAATGCGATTAATTGCGATTAATCGCAAGAAATTCATGTGATTAATCGCGATTAAAAAAATTAATCGTTGCCCAGCACTAATATATATATATATACCTCACCGGCCACTTTATTAGGTACCCCATGCTAGTAACGGGTTGGACCCCCTTTTGCCTTCAGAACTGCCTCAATTCTTCGTGGCATAGATTCAACAAGGTGCTGGAAGCATTCCTCAGGGAGTTTGGTCCATATTGACATGATGGCATCACACAGTTGCCGCAGATTTGTCGGCTGCACATCCATGATGCGAATCTCCCGTTCCACCACATCCCAAAGATGCTCTATTGGATTGAGATCTGGTGACTGAGGAGGCCATTTGAGTACAGCGAACTCATTGTCATGTTCAAGAAACCAGTCTGAGATGATTCCAGCTTTATGACATGGCGCATTATCCTGCTGAAAGTAGCCATCAGAAGTTGGGTACATTGTGGTCATAAAGGGATGGACACGGTCAGCAACAATACTCAGGTAGGCTGTGGCGTTGGAACGATGCTCAATTGGTACCAAGGGGCCCAAAGAGTGCCAAGAAAATATTCCCCACACCATGACACCACCACCACCAGCCTGAACCCGTTCATACAAGGCAGGATGGATCCATGCTTTCATGTTGTAGATGCCAAATTCTGACCCTACCATCCGAATGTCGCAGCAGAAATCTGAGACTCATCAGACCAGGCAACGTTTTTCCAATCTTCTATTGTCCAATTTCGATGAGCTTGTGCAAATTGTAGCCTCAGTTTCCTGTTCTTAGCTGAAAGGAGTGGCACCCGGTGTGGTCTTCTGCTGCTGTAGCCCATCTGTCTCAAAGTTCGACGTACTGTGCGTTCAGAGATGCTCTTCTGCCCACCTTGGTTGTAACGGGTGGTTATTTGAGTCACTGTTGCCCTTCTATCAGCTCGAACCAGTCTGGCCATTCTCCTCTGACCTCTGGCATCAACAAGGCATTTCCGCCCACAGAACTGCCGCTCACTGGATGTTTTTTCTTTTCGGACCATTCTCTGTAAACCCTAGAGATGGTTGTGCGTGAAAATCCCAGTAGATTAGCAGTTTCTGAAATACTCAGACCAGCCCTTCTGGCACCAACAATCATGCCACGTTCAGAGTCACTCAAATCACCTTTCTTCCCCATACTGATGCTCGGTTTGAACTGCAGGAGATTGTCTTGACTATGTCTACATGCCTAAATGCACTGAGTTGCCGCCATGTGATTGGCTGCTTAGAAATTATGTGTTAACGAGCAGTTGGACCGGTGTACCTAATAAAGTGGCCGGTGAGTATATATATATATATATATATTTTCTATTATATTCAATGGGGAAAATGTTGTCATAATTATTGCATTAATACTAATTATGATTTGTTTTTATTTTTGAAATTTTCTCAAAGCACCAAAAAGAAAAAGAAAAAAATATTATAAAAAACAAATAAAAAAAAATTATAATTTTCTTTTTTAAATATGAATCCCGCCCTTTGTGGTCAATTTCTGACCCGAAGGTCCCGAGTGTCACTGTTAAACTGAAGAACCCCAGAGGGTTAAAAGAGCAGCTGTTTTTGTACAGAGAGCAGATGTACACTGATAAGGGCACTTCTAGGTTACTATCATGTATTGCCTGTTCTGTGCTCTCATTTTGTCATGTGAACTTTAAATTTTTTGTGCTTTTTCCTGTTCCTCTCATTGTTCCCTCATTGTTTGCACCTGTGTCTAGTTAGTCTGTGGGCTGTTTTTTATATAAGACCTGTGTCCATAATTACACTGTGTCCTAACCAGACGTGATGTGATAAGATTCCAGTGATAATTAATTAGTCTGTCAACACTAGACTGCGAGATGCGTAAAAATCAATTAAAACCCACAGCCAATCAGAACAGCATGTGGGCCGGCTCTCGGCAAGCGTACAGCACCAGAGAGAAATCTTGACGGCAATCTCAAGAAAATGGATAAGTAGGCTACATAATCAAGTTCACAAATATTCATTTAAACATTATTTATATAAGTAGGCTACTGAGTTACTAAAACAATCTTTGTCAAATACACTTGCTTGTTCATAGTTTGAACGTTCTTGTTTCCATTTGTTTCATTTCAAGATCTGAGGTGCTTTGGTTTTCTTTTACAGCTACAAAGCTGGGAGCACTAAATGAAATGCAGTGTCAAATTACAGGCTTTCAATATTAAATAAAGCACATAAACAGTACCTGAGATTATCATTGCCACAATTTGTGTTTGTTGTTCCAGCGTGATGTCGCAGAAAAATAGAAACCGCTTCTAAAATATAATCGTTAAGTGACGCTGTCCCGGCTGGTTAGGAAAAACTCTGATTAACATGGAAAACATACCTATTATCGCGCCACGTGTAGGTAGGACATGGTGTTAGGTGTTGTCTTTTCTTGGACAAATTGGCGTTAGGTGTTGTTGGCTGTCAGAAGTTCAGTTCCCTTTCAGTCGATAACTTCAGATGTAGTCAACGACTGAATGGGGATCGGGTCAGAGAGCCAATGTTCTTCGAGTACTATTGAACGAGCCAAATGGAATTGCCGTGTGTGAGTCGCATCACACACTCCGCCCCGCAGCGCGGGTATAAAACGGAAGTGGATTCACGCACTAGTTGGTTTTCGCTTCGGAGCCGATCAATTTGATGTCTCTGAAGAGTGCTATTGTTTACAACGAGCGAGTGTGTTGGTGTTCTTCAGGAAGACTCTCCCAGTGCTGGTGTTCTACAGCGCTGAGTGCAGCGGTGATCGCGAGCTTTGAGCTCTTAACTGCTGTTTTACCAGCAACACATTTCTAAGGGTTTGTATGTATTAACGGCTGGTAAGAGGGCAGAAAAGTGAGTGCTTCACTGTTCAGAGGAAGTATTTGTGGATGGCTCATGTTCTCAAGCGCGAGTCCCCATTACCATGCCCCAGCCCCGGGGGCCATGTGGGATGGGTGAACGGAAGATAGTAATGGATGCCTCGAACCGGTAACCATTACCTGTGGGCTCCTCACTCCTCCATCACACCGCAGCTGATAAAATTCCAGTTGCGCATGCTGGTCCATCTGCCACTACCGCTGGACCACCGCTGACTCCGGGTTATGCTCGGCTCCTCAGCGAAAAAGCAACTAGTCTGTGCATCCAGTTCCATATTTATGGGTATTTACACCAATTCCATTGGCTTGCTCAATAGAACTCTGAAGAACATTGACTTTCTGACGTGATCCCCATTCCGACAAATGGAAGCTTATTGTAAAGTGTTACTCGTGTTGATTAAACCGCAAAATACTGGAAGTAGCATATCCAAGAACTGCATTATTAGACTGTTTTCAAAAGCTGCTAATTATATTTTAAAGAGCCCCTATCATGGATTTTTGAACATGATTGTTCATGTGGTGTGGAATATAGCTCTAAGGGAATGAAAACATCCTGCAAAGATTTATACCTGAAAGTGCACCGCATATAAAGTTATTGTCTTTCAAAAGTGAGAGCCGACTCTGAGTCTATGAAATGAATTGTTTTTGAAACGAGTCATTAGCTGTTTTGTAGTGACGTACAGTGGATGCCTATTGGCCACGCCTGGTTACTGAGCGCGCAGACGGAAGTGTAAACTTGAATTCTAGAATACATTCAAATACTTCAGCTGAAAAATATCATGTCGTGAAGACGCTGTGTTCTACAATGCAAAGATAGTTCAGCCACTTGAGCATGTGAAGAATCAGTGGTTAGAGTTCATATTTGCAATGATACCACAGCAGTATAGCCCGATTGTGTTCTCATCATTTTAATGACGAATCATTCAAAAACATAAATGGATTCAAATGTGGATTCGCAAGCCGGTTGTTCCTGAAGGAGGGCTCAGTACCCCCACAGTGTATATGGATCAGCTTCCTCCTCCGAATCACAACCTGTAAGTATTATTAATAATTGTTGCTTTTATGAGTTTTGTAGCGCTGAGGCGCAAGGAGGGAAGGCGCAATAAGTATGTGTGTGTAAGTTACACTCAGCGCAGCTTCTAGGTCTCCAATGTCATTTTTTTTAAATATGTGAAATGTTTGTCGCTGTCATTGGAGTTGTCATAAAGAATAGAGCGTCTTGTAGTACTGCAGTGCTTTATCAATATGTTTATGCGTTGGGCTAACAAACAATAACTCACTGGGTCATCTGACCAATCACTGCCGATTAGCGTCACGCAAAGGAGTGGTTTTGAAAAATAAGTCGTTGTACGAATCATTTGGGAGTTGGTGAGCAAATCAGGTAAAATAAATGCATATTATAAGACAACAGAAGTGTATTTTGTCATTGCATTCATGTAAAACTGTTGTTGGGGACTCCCAGAACAATATTAGGAACATTTTAAATGCCATAATAGGTGCTCTTTAAACGTTTTTATATGGTATATTAAAACAATTTATAAATCATAATACATCATTGTGAAATCACTTAAGGCTGTGATTCAATTAAATAATATGCTCTGCGGGTTTGAGAGTAAAGTGCAATGCTTTATTTATTATTTACATTCATGCAGGTTGTGTTTCAGTGTCTCAGAGCAGCTCTGTTCATTGTAAATGCTGTTCCACACATACTCATGTCTCTGCATGTGCTGTTAGTTTGTGTTTTCAATAATGTGCATTTGGGAACACATAAAGTCTAACACAGTTTGTGTTTCATTGCAAAGTGTTGTTATCATTTACACGCGAGGAGCGGCGCTCAGCAGGTTCGATTAACAATCTCCATCTATGGATGGATAAGCTGTAAATTTCAGTTGTTTATAATACAGTAGGTCAACATTTTCCTAAATATATTAATTGATGTTTATAGCAATTTTAAAATAAAGGTTTAAACCTTCACTCTAAGTTTGCATATTTTGATATCTGTTGAAGAAATGACAGCATTCATGCTGTAAAGAAGAGGCCAAATATTAAAGATCGAGTGGACATTTGAATTACAGTTCACCAATCTTTTAGAGTTAATTTCACAAGTTCACACTTATAATTAGAAAGGATAAGATGCTAACACTTTAGAATACTGTATCTTACTTACTGCATAACTAATAAGGAATTAATGAAGAACTAATAGGTAATTCTTTATTAACACTTAAGTCACTACTGTTAACTACTAAGGAAGATGTGTTAACTAATCAGTATGTAATATAATTTTATGATTGTGTTAAGTATCAGTTAGTTAATCAATAGCTAATGAATTCTGTCATACCTCCTGAAGAACTACTATTAATTATCTATTAATTAAGGTTCAAGAAAAATAACTATGAAGTAACTACTAATTAACAGTCATACACAGTAGTCAGTTTGACATTCTTCAGCACTAATATGAAAGATAAGTTCAGACATTTACCTATAGGCTCTGATCTGCAAATAAGCAAAATCATATCATATTACACCTTATTATTATACTTAGTTCTTATACATTTTCAACTTCTTTTGCACCATTCAAGTTCCGGCAATATGTCGGTAGCCACATACACTGAGCCTGGGTTCTCCCAAGGTTTTTTTCATTTTTTTCGTTTTTTTTTTTTTTTTTTCATTCTGTCAACTTATGGAATTTGGTTCCTTGCCACTGTTGCCTTTTTCACCTCTCTCTCGCCTTTGTCGCAAGTAATTGTCGTGTATTTTACAAAGGTTTAGATGATTACGTTAATATATATATATATATATATATATATATATATATATATATATATATATATATATATATATATATATATATATATTTTTTTTTTTTTTTTTTTTTTTTTTTTTTCAGTAAGTTTGATTTGAGTCAGAAGTATGTGGTAATTCTTTATTAATTACTAATGGGTTCCCTATATTGTCACTTTAGAATACTGTTTCAGGTTCTAAGTAATTCCTGAAGGACTATCTAATAATTATTTATTAATTACTAATAAGTTCCTTATATTTTTACTTTAGAAGACTGTTTCAGGTTATAAGTAGCCTAATTCCTAGATAATTATTTGATAATTATTTATTAATTACTAATGGGTTCCCTGTGTTGTCACTTTAGAATACTGTTCCAGGTTCTAAGTAATTCCTGAAGAACTATTTAAAAGTTATTTATTAATTACTAATAAGTTCCTTATATTTTCACTTTACAAGACTGTTTCAGATTATAAGTAGCCTAATTCCTGGATAATTATTTGATAATTCTTTATTAATTACTAATGGGTTCCCTATATTTTCACTTTAGAATACTGTTCCAGCTTCTAAGTAATTCCTGCAGAATTATTTGATACTTATTTATTAATTACTAATAAGTTCCCTATATTTTCAGTTTCCCTCAGTCGTTGCCTCAAATACATGAATTTACTCAGTGGCATTCTATGCTGAGGAAAACAGACACACACAGTACTGTATATAAAATATACAAATAATCTGAGGTTAGTTTTGTATGACTGTTCAGTAGTTACTTCTTAGTTATTTTTCTTGAACCTTAATTAGTTGATAATTAGTAGTAGTTCTTCAGGAGGTATGACAGAATTCATTAGCTATTGATTAATTAACTGATATACTTAACACAATCATAAAATTATATTACATACTGATTAGTTAACACATCTTCCTTAGTAGTTAACAGTAGTGAAGAAGTAGTTAATGAAGAATTACCTATTAGTTCGTCAATAATTCCTTATTAATTCTGCCAGTAATTAAGATACAGTATTCTAAAGTGTTACCGATAAGGTTAAATGCGTATTTGCTATGCTGTCCGGAGGGGAGGGCTCCGAGCTCAGAGTTTAGCCCAGAACCCAGAATACTATGTAAGTGTTTAAGGAAGTGTGGAGAAGGGGCAGTGGAGGGAGGAGTGAGGGTGAGATTGCTGAATCTATATAAACACTTCTTATCATTGATTGCTGAGTGCACTCCACTTGTGTTAATTAACTGAACGTGCTCCTGCCAAACTTTGTTAATAAAACATCATATTATGTATATTACATTATGTGCTTCAACAGTGTTGTTCAATAAAACCAAATGATTAATTGCTTTTGATACTTTATTTGAACCAATTATTATTGCTTCATTGTTATTATATACATTTTAAGTCATTTTAAAGGCTATTGTTCACTTTGCATCAGGGGTAAAAGAAGTTTGAAATACATGAGCAGCAATATACTGTTACTGAGAGCAGCGCACAGAGGAATAGGTGAGTCCTACTTTATATTAGGTTTCTTAAATACTACTATATACTTAACCTGGCCCTAGCCAGATGAATGTCGTTCCGCTTAGCTCCGCCTAGCTTCACTCACATCCATCTGGAACCTCTTCCATTGAGAGTGATTTCTCCAACCAACTTTATGGTTTAGCCAATCAGGAAGCAGGGTGGGAGTTTCATAGATGTGACGAGGTGACAAAGTGACTGACGATTGTTCAGAAAGCGGTTCCTCTTCTGCTTTTTGCCATCCTCTAGAAATCGCCAGAGCATCTTCGAGTCTGCCGATCAGAGCGACGCACCGACTGCATATCTGAACATGATCTTACCTGAACTTGTAACAATGTTAAACCTTGTAAGTCGTTCGTCTAAAGAGGGCTTGTAGTCGTTCGTCGGCTGTTCTGTTTTGTTTTTTCCTGCGACGCTCTCATCAGCGTCACGGGTTGGCTTCAGTGTGAGTGGTTGAAATAGCACGCTCAATAAAGATGACAGACAAGTGGCTTATCCAATCATATGCAAGGATTTTTGATAAGGCCCAGCCTTCTGAAATGCCTTTTCAATGGATCGGTTCCAGATGGATGAGTGGAGCTAGGCGGAGTGAAATTCATCTGGCTAAGGCCAGGTTACTATATACTTGCACACAGTTTGAAGTATGATGTTCTTATTGTAGTCTTGTTGTATTGCAAAACACTTTAGTTACTATTGAGGTGGGATAAGGGTGAGGTTATGGACAGGTTTAGTGGTATGGTTCAGTTTAATGATGGACTAAGTAGAAGTTGTTTCAAAAGTGTAAATATAGATGTATTTGCAGAAATTAGTTATAGCTAAATGCAGGCATTTTAAAAATTAAGCACAATGTAAAAACATGTATAAGTAAATTGTATCAAATGTTCATGTTAATACATAGTACTTAAAGACACTGGTAACACTTTACAATAAGGTTAATTTATTAAACATTAGTTCATGCATTAACTAACATGAACTAACCATTTGTTACTGTATTTGTTATTCTTTGTTAACGTTAGTTAATGCAAATCTAGCTGTTCATTGTTTGTTCATGTTAGTTCACAGTGCATTAACACACTTAACATAAAGTGGGCCTGAATATGTAAATATTCAAGCAGGACAATGACAAATAGTTTTACATTATCACACCATTGGTCACAATCACTGACACTCCGTCATTTAAAATGGTGGACACTTGTCTACACTAGATGTGAGCATTAGGTCCTATCAAAACTATATAGATCCCATTATAATCAATGATACAGTATACAGATGCCCGTTTAATTGCTGGTGTACTTCACGGAACAACAGGAAAAATAGTAGAGTAATGGAACATTTGCATGTTAGCATAGGCACAGCATTCGGAAGGACCCCAGCATAAGTGTCAAGTGTATGTTTTTTTTTGTTGTTTTTTTTCATGGCATCCTGGATTGCATCTGTATGTTTGTTCTGAGCATTTGACAGCATTGTTCAGAAAACCAGGCTAATGGATAGGAGAGTTAAAAATGTTTGTTGAACTACATTTTGCTTACACAACTGATACTCAACTACCATTGGCTCATCTGCGTTCAGAAGAGGGGCTTACCGATAGGTCAGGTGTGTTCGAAAACCACAACAATAGCCATTTACTGACAAGCCGTAAGGGAAAAGCCCAATAACATGGATAGATGCAGACATAGGGCCAGATTAACATTAAAAATATAAAAAATAAGTACGTCATGGCCACATTAAGGGTATTGCAACAGTGACAAACTGTTGAACCCCTAAATGTATGATTTTTTTTATTATTAACTTTTTAAACATTAATTGCACTTTATTTGCAGCTCAATAAAGCCCAGCTCCAGCCACTCTGATATTCACTGAGAAACAGGCATGGATGGGCTGTTGAAGTGAGCACAAGGATTTTTTCCCAGTGGGCCATTTGGGTTGTGGCCTGGATTGTTTATACATAAACGGTTTAAGAATGTGAAAAAGGCCTAATATTATCAGGCACAGCAATTTGGGTGACCGGTAGAGTGGTTCAGCTGATATCTTGAACCCTTTTCACAACCTCCTTGTCCAGTTGCATTCCAACTGCCAAACTTTGTGGAAGATACAAATGAATTGTAAAATGCCAAATGGGTGATTTAAAAGCAGTTGATTCAAAAGGTTAATCAAAAGTAGAGTATGTACAACATTTAACATATGCATTGTCAGGCAGTGAATGACACTGGGATGTGGTTCAAACCCAGATGCAGGAAATTTATTGTAAACAGCAGATGAACAGGTGAGTAACAAACTTGAGGAATAAGCAGATGACAGATGAATCAGAACAGATGAAGAGCATAGATGATAGGACAGATAATCACAGCAGTGGAGTATACAGCAATAGTAGGTATAAAATATGAGTAGCAAGATTTGGATATGGAGAGATCCAGAGATCGAAGTCAAAGAGAGAGTATCCACTGGGAATGCAGCGCAGTCATCAAAGTCCTGGGTGGCGAGACTAGATAATGGTATGTATATGTGTTGAGTATACTGTATATTGACTCCTTAATTCCCTGTGTGAATGTGTACAGGTGAAAGTCTGGGGAGAGTGAATGACGCCTCTTGCACAGAGAGTCTAAGATGTCCCACATGGCATAGACAGGACCAGCCTCTATGAGCAGCGGTGAAAAGATGAAAGATGATCATCAATCTCATCAGGCTCTGTGGAAAAAGGAACTGAAAGAGAAGGATGATATGTTTGAACAATGACATGGAATAAAGGTGCAATTCTATAATGTATTGGTAACAGATAGCAAGTGACTGGGTTAATCTGCTAAATCTGATAACCTGGATGGAGAGCCAGGCCTTCTGTCTAGGCTAGTACAGCGGTGGATTGGTGTGTCAATCTGTCAATGGACAACTTGGACATGGGCATGGTTCCAATGGTACAAAATGAAAGGCTCTTTTTTAAATCGTGATAACTGGAATGTAGGATTAACCCACCATCAGAGGGAGGGTGATCTGTAAAATCCGCTCTTAGATATGATAATGATAATTGAAGAGGCAACTAGATCTTTCCCAATTGAAAGGAGACAAGGAACTTTATCCATGGCACAGTCACTCCTAAGCCTTAACACAGGTCACCGTGATTTTGACATATTTCTGGATGTGTTTTTGATCCTGGAAAAACATTCCTGTCCAAAAATTGTTCTAAACCTATCCATAACTTATCACTAAAATCAGAGGGAATTGAGAGGTGAATGACACTAATGTATAAACACCTAAACCTGGTTGTAAGTCTTAAACTTGACATTCAATTCAAGTTTATTTGTATAGCACTTTTCACAATACATATTGTTTCAAAGCAGCGTTACAGAAAGTGCATTACAGAAAAGTACATGGAAAAATACATTTAGTTAATCATGTAATATTAAAGGCATAACAAATCGCCAGCGTTGAGTCGTCTCTTAACAGGCGTTGGGCATCTGAAGTCTCCGTGTGAGGCTGGATACAAACTGGAGCTGACGAACGCCATTTTCGTTAAAAATAACAGCGATAACAGCAAAAAGGCAGATGGGAAATAATTAGCATAGCTGATGTTCATAATGATTTCCATTACACGGAAGTAGATGTTAAAAACCACAACACTCTCTGCAACCCAACCATACGCACCAACCCGTTTGACTAAGGCTGTCGAGCCCCACTGTCGCGGTAATGCGTTTCAGTGGCAACGGTTCGGCACACCACCTACCGCAAAAACAAAATATCTGCCCAACCACCCATCATTTATGCAATACACACAGGAAAGTAATGACTGTAAATACTATGCAACCTATACAAATAACCTACAGACTTTTCAAGTTTTATAGTATTAAATGCATTCGATCTGATTTAACAGAGGAATAAAAGGTAAACATTATGTGAATGCTTGGCTAAAGAGATGCATCTTTAGTCTAGTTTTAAACTGTGACAGCGAGTCAGAGCCTCGAAGCGTATCGGGAAGGCTATTCCAGAGTTTTGGAGCTAAATGCGAGAACGCCCTCCCTCCTTTAGTGGACTTAGATATCCTAGGAATGACCAGAAGCCTCGAATTTAGTGATCTTAAAGAACGCGGTGGATTGTAGAGCGATAGAAGGTCCATTAAATACACAGGAGCTAAACCATTTAGGGCTTTATAGGTCAGTAGTAGTACTTTGTAATTGATACGGAACTTAATAGATAACCAATGTAGAGATGATAAAATTGGTGTTATATGATCATATTTTCTTGACCTAGTAAGAACTCTAGCGGCTGCATTTTGGACTAACTGTAGCTTGTTTATTGAGGATGCAGGACAACCGGCTAATAAAGCATAACAGTAATCTAGTCTCGAGGTCATGAATGCATGAACTAACTTTTCTGCATCAGAAACAGATAGCATGTTACGTAGCTTAGCAATGTTTCTAAGGTGGAAAAAGGCTGTTCTGGTAACATATGACATATGATTTTTGAAAGACAATTTGCGGTCTAGTATAACAACCAGGTCTTTTACTGTAGTGGACATAAACTTATGATTAGTTGATAATATCAGAAGAGTGGTGTCTGGAGAAAGCATTTGCCTTGGAGTTTTTGGACCCTGGACAACGTGATGTTTACGTGATGGTAAAGGCAAAGTTGATTACTTGTTACTTGAAACAGGTGACCAGAGTGTGCATAGAGTGAGCAGGAGAACAACTGAGTTCAACAAGCATCTTCTAAACATAAAAATACATTTCTATAGATCTGCATGCAGCCAGAATTTGTAAAAGGAGAACTCCGGTGCAAAATTAACCTTCGGTCTAATAACACATTGGTAACTAGTCAACCGTTCTCTGAGATTTGTTTTCATGATAATCAAATGTAAAGAGTTTTATCTTTAAAAACTGTTTAGCATTTAACACTAGTATATAGGGCAAAGAGTAATGAAAAATAAAAATCGCTAGCTTAATACCACTAACAAGGCTCAAAATAGCTCTACTAATAGCCCCACACTAACACGGTAACATAATGAGGGTCCCTACATGAGAACCGAAGCATATACATACCGTATAAAGGTCAAGTCAACAAGTCAAACCACCAACTCCGTGCTTAGTGAGCTGATCTGTATGAAGTTCAGCGAACTTCTGAACTGTATGACAATCGTTCGTGGTTTGACTGATGAAGACTGTTTTCCAAAGATGGCTCCTGCCTGTATACACGAAGTGGACTGTCGTTATAAAATATCTTCTTATTAAGCGGTCTGTACACTTACACAAGTTCTCAATGCTTCATTTTGCATGTAGAGACCCTCATTATGTTACTGTTAGTGTGGGGCTATTTTGAGCCTTGTTGGTATTAATTAGTGATTTTTATTTTTCATTACTCCATGCCCATACTCAGCGTTATAAGCAAAACAGTTTTTAGACATAAAACTTTACATTTGATTATCATGAAAACAAATCTCAGAGAACAGGTTAACTAGGTGCCAATGTGTCATTAGACCAAAGGTTCACAGCTCCAAATTTTATTTTTATGATGCTGATATGTGTTACAATGAACAAATATAGGTACCAGTTAGATGTCAAAGTTAGGCATTCTTGTGCTTGCATTAGCTTTGTTGGCAACCCTTTACAATAAGGTTTCATTTGTTAACATTAGTTATTAGTTAAAATAGACTAAGCATTAACAATACTTCTACACTTATAAATCTTTTAACTTATAAAAACGTATACACTTATAAAAGTTTGTTAACATTAATTAATGCACTGTGTCAACTCACATGAATAAAAAAATAACAGTTGTATTTTTATTAACTAATGTTAACAAAGATTAATAAATACTGTAACAGATGTATTGGTAATTGTTAGTTAATATTAGTTATGATTGTGAAATGATGGTTGTTGCACTGCAATCCCAAAAAAACAAGATAATCTAATTTTTAATAAATAACTTGAGCATCTGCCAGGAACGTTCCTCTAATCACTCTTATTCTTTCACTACATTTTCAACAGTTTATTTCTTCACACACTTGGTGTCAGTGCCCAAGAACATGACGTAACACAAGTTGATCTAAGGTTAGAGTCTTGAGGCGAGAGCTCTCTGTCCAGTGGAGATGTTGTGCAACTACTTCAACAAACAAAACAAAGAGATAAACTGAATGAAATCAAATAAATATCCGCTGAAATAGCACAAGTACCTGTATGAAATGTTACATACACTTACATACACTTTTTGCTTCTGCAGCTTACACAGGCACAGTCCTTATAGCATCCCAACGCTGAATTAGCTCCATCTTTTCATTTTCACCAACATTGAACAAATTCTCCAAACATCACAGGTCCAATGCTTATTGGAGCACTCAATACCCCTTCATCACAGTAAATATGGTGATCCATAGAGGAAGAAAATCAAGTTAGAATTGACAGCATTGGCATGTTCATTAGAAATCAGAGAGAAGATTTGGAATAAAGCCCATGAGTGTTCAGAGTTTTACCAATTTTACAATGACAATGCTTTAGTTTTTGATGCATTGCATTCTTTTTGAGGCTTGAAAGCTCTAGTTCCCATTATTTATAATTCCGTGTAAATATTGACCACTTTTATTTTAAGTGCATTTGTTTAACATTTTCACTTTTTTTGACAGAATTAAAACATTAGTGAGAGTGAGTAAAAAAGTTTTTTTTTTTGGTGAACCACTGTTTAATGGAAGGACCACAGTTTTAAAGGTTCTCACAAATGCACACTGCAGTTAACATTTGCAAAAAAACATTTGCTGTATTCCATGTCAAAAAATGTATGTGTTTAAAGCAATAGCATCCAGCTGCAGCCCCGCAGACTCACTTCCTACCTGTGGCTGGACACCAGTGGATGGACAGCCTACGTCAATTGCGTTTCTTCCGTCACTTCCGTTTCGCTTAATTCCATTTCTTCCGTCACTTCCGATTTACGCCTAATTTCTGTTTTCATCTCTGGATAGACAGCATATTTATTTTATGTGTTCACCTCTGGATAGACAGCATTCTTTGCAGGCTTAATTGCACATGTCTATTCCATATTGTCATCTGACTTTTTATGACTTAAAATGCATAATATAAAGCCTGTGTGGAAATTGAAATATGATCTTTATCATATCTCTTTACATAAAACAATTCTCAATAATATACTTAATATTATAACATCAATAATTCATGCAAACTTCATTCACAAGATCCACCTTGAAAATACATATTGTTCAGGATCATATCACTATTTTATGTGACTTAAATTTAGCCTAGATCAATGGACTATAAATGTTTTGTGAATACAACAGACTTGTGCATGTTAATTGACCAGTTTTTTTTGCCTTGGATTTGGATATTCAATCTTTTTTCTTTCTTTTTGTAAATGTAAGTTACATTTAACCAAAAAACAAACAAACAAAAAAAACAGAAGTGGTTACATTATGTTACACTTCTGTTTTTAAAATAGTATGTAGATTCACATGATTAGACAATTTACCAAACAATCGCAGATAAAACACTTATTTATTGGAAATTACGTCCTTATTTCAAGACAAAATAAAACAAACAGTTTAACAAATAAACTATTAGTGTCACGAATCACCAGCTGGAGTGCCCTCGAAGCCACCACAGGGTGCTCCAGATAGACTATGATCACTTCCTCAAAGACTACATTTCCATCACGCACTGCCCGGACTCATTATCACCTGTGTCTCATCACCTTGTTTGTCTCTGATTGCATCCACATGTTTCTCATCACCCTGTTAGTCCCTGTCTATTTATTCCATGTTCATTCACCCACTCATCGTGAAGTTTTGTTGGTGTCCACTGCATGTCTGAGCATTTACCTGGTTTCTGTATTTTGCCTTGTTCCCTGCCTTGTATGTTTTGTTTGTTTGGATTGCCTACCAGGACTTTGACCTTGCCTTGTATGTTTTGTTTGTTTGGATTGCCTACCAGGACTTTGACCTATTTGCTTACCTGTTCGACCACGAATCTAGATTACCCTTTATATTGAGAATAAAAGCTGCATTTGGATCTTAACTTGCCTTTCTCAGAGCAGTGATTCAGTGACAGAAAACTTCGCGCATACCTCAGATCCAGCAGCGATACCAGCCATGGACACAGCAGCCCAAATCCTGTGTCTCCGTCAGGGAAATCGTTTGATTGAGGAGTGCGTAGAAGATTTATCGAGCTAGCACCTTTCACCTCTATGAGCCAGGACTGCCTGATGATCTTCTTCCGTGGAGGGCTATCAGAACCGCTCAGTTCATTCATGCCCTTGCATGAGCCTCAGCGGGACATTAGAGAGCTATATTGAACTGGCCCTTCTGTTAAGCAGTTCAGTGTATACGGTGGGTGTGGTAGATGAGGAACTCCGTGAACCCACCATCAACCCAGCCATCGGATCAGTCTATGGCCATCCAGGACTTGTTTCCAGCGTGGCTGACCCCCTGCTGATGTCAGCTCGTGCTATCAGAGAACCATCGCTCACGTCAGCCACGTCTCCTAGAGCTTCCTGAGCCTCTTCACGTCTCCTCAGAGCTTCCTAGAGCCTCTTCACGTCTCCTCAGAGCTTCCAAAGCCTCGTCACGTCTCCTCAGAGCTTCCAGAGCCTCGTCACGTCTCCTCAGAGCTTCCAGAGCCTCGTCACGTCTCAGCAGAGCTTCCAGAGCCTCGTCACGTCTAGCAGAGCTTCCAGAGCCTCGTCACGTCTCAGCAGAGCTTCCAGAGCCTCGTCACGTCTCAGCAGAGCTTCCAGAGCCTCGTCACGTCTCCAGCAGAGCTTCCAGAGCCTCGTCACGTCTCAGCAGAGCTTCCAGAGCCTCGTCACGTCTCAGCAGAGCTTCCAGAGCCTGGTCACGTCTCAGCAGAGCTTCCAGAGCCTCTTCACGTCTTAGCAGAGCTTCCAGAGCCTCGTCACGTCTCAGCAGAGCTTCCAAAGCCTCGATCACATCTCCTCAGAGCTTCCAGAGCCTCGTGAGCGTTGCTCCTCAGAGCTTCCAGAGCCTCATCACATCTCCTCAGAGCTTCCAGAGCCTCGTCACGTCTCAGCAGAGCTTCCAGAGCCTCGTCACGTGCTCAGCAGAGCTTCCAGAGCCTGGTCACGTCTCAGCAGAGCTTCCAGAGCCTCGTCACGTCTCAGCAGAGCTTCCAGAGCCTCGTCACGTCTCAGCAGAGCTTCCAGAGCCTCGTCACGTCTCAGCAGAGCTTCCAGAGCCTGGTCAGCGTGCTCAGCAGAGCTTCCAGAGCCTGGTCACGTCTCAGCAGAGCTTCCAGAGCCTCGGTCACGTCTCAGCAGAGCTTCCAGAGCCTGGTCACGTCTCAGCAGAGCTTCCAGGAGCCTGGTCACCGTCTCAGCAGAGCTTCCAGAGCCTCGTCACGTCTCAGCAGAGCTTCCAGATCCTCGTCACGTCAGCCACGCTGAGCCTGCGCTTCACGTCAGCCACGTCCAGCCAGAGGGGTCTTCTCCGCCGTGGCCGCCAGAGGGGTCTCCTCCGCCGTGGCCGGCCTACTGTCAGTGCCGGCCGATGGACTGTCTGCTCCGCCGTGGCCGGCCGATGGACTGTCTGCTCCACCCTGGCCGCCCGATAAACTGTCTGCTCAGCCCTGGTCTCCCATCCTGCCGCAGTCTCCAGGTCCTCTTCTACTTCACGGACCTGCAGCCCTCCGTCCCGCCCCCGGATCTGCCTTCATGCCACCACCCACCTGGACAGTTTTGGATCGTCTGGAAGCCGCTCATTGGGTGGGGGCTATGTGAGCGATCACCAGCTGGGAGTGCCCTCGAGAGCCACCACAGGGTGCTCCAGATAGACTATGATCACTTCCTCAAAAACTACATTTCCCATCACGCACTGCCCGGACTCATTATCACCTGTGTCTCATCACCTTGTTTGTCTCTGATTGCATCCACATGTTTCTCATCACCCTGTTAGTCCCTGTCTATTTATTCCATGTTTATTCACCCACTCATCGCGAAAGTTTTGTTGGTGTCCACTGCATGTCTGAGCATTTACCTGGTTTCTGTATTTTGCCTTGTTCCCTGCCTTGTATGTTTTGTTTGTTTGGATTGCCTACCAGGACTTTGACCTTGCCTTGTATGTTTTGTTTGTTTGGATTGCCTACCAGGACTTTGACCTATTGCTTACCTGTTCGACCACAAATCTAGATTACCCCTTTATATTAGAATAAAAGCTGCATTTGGATCTTAACTTGCCTTTCTCAGAGCAGTGATTCATGACAATTAGACACTGCCCCCTAAAACTGGCATTCTGGGCAATGCTCAGGGAATTCAGGGTCTGTATAAAACCCTCGCAGTTCCCCACATCGTCCATTTCCACAGTACCCCAACCAGTATTTGAAAAAACATCTGCAATTTCTGCATTCAGCAATTTTGAAAGGGACACACATGTCCCTCACAGCCTGGGGCAGTTTTTGGACATTCACCACACCTAAAGCAAGAACAGATGTACAGTATGATCAGAATGAGCATGTTTATATTTAACAAATTATGATATTTAACTTGTACTTATAGTACAAGTGTTGATTCAAGGCCAATAAAGAAATAAAACAATTGATTAAAAACTTACTCTCCAGCCAAGCATAATGGGCCCGGTGCTATAAATTCTAGACTGGTAATAGGATGACCATTTTCATCTGGTGTTTCTTTCTTTTCACGGAGCCATGGCAGATGGGAAAATATCTTGCCCTCTCTAGCCATGGAGATGTTTTCCGTAGTTGGCTCAAACAATCTTCCCTCAAAAGGCTGAAAGGGAACAATGTCTGGGGCCCTAGTCACATTTGTATGTGCAACCAAACCTCTCGCAAAATCATAAATACATATATTAGGAAGATGTTTCCATGACAGAAGTAAATCTGCATAGTCTCGAGGGCTCTCAGCTCAAATCAGGAATTTTAGGCTGTACACAACACCACAGGGGCACATTATGGCACACCAACCACCTACATGAATAGAGGAGAAAGAAAAAAAAAACACTGATGAGCAATACAAACCATGTAGACTTGAAATGCATATATTTACACTTTCCAAAACACTGACCTGATGCACCCCATATTTTCCGGAAAATCTTGTCGTAGCTGTGCCGTGTTTGCATTTCACTATGCAAGCGTGAAATGAGGTCCAGTTTTGATCCAACTGTGTCAAGACCACATTCCTTGCACAGTTTCACGAACAACATCAACCTGATCAAAGTAGGATTAGGAAAATACATTTTGATGTGCCCCCAAACAAATGCATGTGAAACTAAACAAAACATATAATTGAAATACATTATACAAAACAAATATACCTTTTGATTCATGAGCTCCTCCATCAGTCTATCTTCTGTAACATGGTTGACTTGGGACTCTTCAGACACCTTAGGAGTCTTAATCTTTTCAAATTCTGTGTTGAGCACCTCATTGGAGGACCTTGTTTTGTGCCCAATCCAAGGTGCCCAGAAATGGTAGGAGGGGGAGTACCTTGAATGGATTCTGATTATTACCTTTGAACACACAAGGTTAGTATAAATAAATATTTCATTTTTGTTTTTTAAAAAGCTTGTCATTTGAATTGAAAAAAAAAAATTAAATTAGAACTAAATTCGAAGAAATAAGATTGAATCCACAATTACTCGACACAAATCCCCAATCACAATCATCTCCCAAGGACACTGTGTTCCAAAAAGCCTCAATGTTTACCCTTCCTTTGAAATCCTTCGGTGTCTCTTCAATGTCACTCACTATAAGAAACAAAATGAAACATTAAAAAAAAAAGTGCACTGAAAAGTTTAGATATTTGTCAAGTATGTCATATTTGCAAAAATACCAGCCATGGAAAAAACTCCTTTCTTATGTAGATCCATAATAACAACAGGTGGATAGTCGCCACATGAAGCACACAGAAGTTGTATGTGTTGTCACAGAGGGCCTCAAAATGTAGGTATGCATGAAGACATGTGTCTGACGAAGGATACTTCACATGGTTAAGATTCTCCAGACTGTCAATAACTCAACTCACTGCAGAATGGGTCTAAACGACAGTAAATAAAATATTAAAGTATAGCATAGAAATCAAATCAACAATGGTGACAAGTCTTCCAATAACTACCTGAAGTGAACTCCTCAAAAAGAGACACAAATTGAGACTCATCAGAACATGGTCATTGAAGTTGTGTAATTGATCTTTAAATTCTTGATATTGGTACATTGCACCACACTTGTTGCACTTCTTGCAGAATGTAGATACGTCTGAAAAATATATTACATACTTTAATCAGACAACATACAATCACGTTCCAAAAGTAAGAATTGCAGTAATACACCATTAGTGTCATTAATAAATTACTAATATTACCTTCTACTATGCCATTCATTGTAACAATTCTAGCTTTTGAAGTGATAAGAATCGGGTCAGAGAGTGGGCTCTTGTCATGACAGAAGGTACAGAACATCTCATCTGGAACCAGCAGTTTAGGAAAAGCGTTGTCATGGACTTGACAGCAAAGCTCTCTTGGAAGTTCAGTGGCGGATCTAGAAAATTTTACATGGGGGGGCAAAGGGGTGGCAAGAGGTCTTGACAGGGTGGCAGGGGTAGACGGTATATGGCAATCCCTATATGTGAATTGCTTTAACAAGACAAACATAAAAACACTTTTAAACTATAGTAGATATTGTTTAATCGTGCCCTTACACACTACAAAGGTTTTTAATTCAAAACAGGAATAAGCCCAGTGCAGTGTTCAAACAAAATTGTGCATTTAAAAAAAAAAGTAAAAGCATAAAAAGCTAAATGAAAAGTTATTTTAAAAATTAAAATATTTGTGTCCAAGATGCAGAGGACAGGTATAAAACAGCTGACAATACTCCAGTTCTTATTATAATTAAGAAGGTATAATTACAGTCCACAAATTACCCTCCTGGTCTCTACAGTTTACTGCCTTTCATTTCTCTCACGCTCTTCCTCCTGTGTACTACTTTTGATTTTTTGGATTTTTTTTGCAAAAAAATATTTTTCTTTTCATGGTTAGGCTCCAGCTACTTTCTTCAACTACTCTTGCCTGCAGAAGTCAATATGTGAAATCTCTGGTTATCCTTCTATTACATTAATCTGTAGGGCCAAGTAGCTACTAAGTAGCTTATAACAAATATAAAATCAGAATTAGGCCCTCAAAAGTATGATTCATCTTGGAGAATAATAATAATAATAAACAGAGCAATTCCAAGAGGGTCCTCTCACCATTAGATGCTCTGGCCCTAAATATTTATCACATGCACACACCAGTTACTGTATGTTTAGACTACTTAATCCTATTGTATTTGTTATTTCCCCAGCTATAACCTGGTTTCATTGAGTGATATCTGAGAGGAATTGGATTTATAGAACTGCTTAGCTCAGGGGTTCGGGTACCTTTTTTGACCAAAGAGACATTTTTAAAAAAAAAATGTATGGTTAGGCCTAATGCATTTTTTCAAAAGAGTCTCAGTAAAAGTAGTATATAATAATATTATTAAAGGCATGCTTTTTTTCAATAAAATTCAACAGTTTTAGGGTAATTATTAGGTCCATAGACAACTAAAAACAAAAAAATATTTAGCAAACAAAGTTTCAATATTATTTGTGAAGGGCTTTCACAGTGAGGTTATCATAGTTTCTCATACTCACAGTACTTACATCTACTGTGTTTACGTGAATACTCGACTTGGCATTTTTATACATTTATGTATTCATTTGGCCATTTAGGTGCGCAACCGAAAGCTAATCAAATGATCGATTTCTCCTAACTGCCGATGTGCAGATTTGTGTGAATTACAGTTAAACACGAGTGGAAGTGTAATGCAGTGACACTGGGGAAATGGTCCTGGCTGCTGGAGACATCGTCCACATTTCATTGGATGGAAGACGATGGAGGAAGACATCTAGTGGTGAAACTCTCTTTTTCTCCTCTTTCACCTTTACATAGGATTGTGAAGTATCAGTCCACGGTTGAATTCTCACGTTTATTCTCTGTTGGCCTGAGCCCTGTGAAAGAGCCAGCTTTGCTGTTGAATCCGTACTCCTCCCTGTTCCTCTGGATGCTGTGAGTAGAACCAGTGACACTGTTGAATTCTCACGTTTATTCTCTGTTGGCCTGAGCCCTGGGAAGAGAGCCAGCTTTGCTGTTGAATCCGTACTCCTCCCTGTTCCTCTGGATGCTGTGAGTAGAACCAGTGACACTGTTGAATTCTCACGTTTCTCTCTGTTGGCCTGAGCCCTGTGAAGAGAGCCAGCTGCTTTGAATCCGTCCTCCCTGTTCCTCTGGATGCTGTGGTAGAACCAGTGACACTGTTGAATTCTCACGTCTATTCTCTGTTGGCCTGAGCCCTGGGAGAGAGCCAGCTTTGCTGTTGAATCCGTACTCCTCCCTGTTCCTCTGGATGCTGTGAGTAGAACCAGTGACACTGTTGAATTCTCACGTTTATTCTCTGTTGGCCTGAGCCCTGTGAAGAGAGCCAGCTTTGCTGTTGAATCCGTACTCCTCCCTGTTCCTCTGGATGCTGTGAGTAGAACCAGTTACACTGATGAATTCTCACGTTTATTTCTCTGCCTGTCTGAGCCCCTGTGAGAACAGAACCAGTTATACTGTGGAATCGTCATCCTAGCCCTTTGCCTGCTTGAGCCCTGAGAAGAGAGCCAGTAATACCGTTGAATCCTCACTCCTCCTTGTTCATCTGGACCCTGTGAGTAGAACCAGTTACACTGTTGAACCCTCACCTGTTCTCTGTCTGCCTGAGTCCTCAGAAGCGAGCCAGCTTTGCTGTTGATTCCTGTGTCCTCGCAGTCCATCCGAACCCTGTGAAGAGAGAAATAGTTCCATTGTGAAACTGAGAGGGAACAGTCTTGCTGTGGATCCTTACCTGGCCCCTGCCTGTAAATATGTGCGACCATCAGTTAACGTTACTGGATACAAACAATATTTTATGTTTTATTAAGCTGTTCTTGTCTTTACTAAAATCGAAATTAGATAATCAAAGGGAAGAGTGCTCTTAAAAATCCTGAGGGAGCGATTTGACCGATGATTTTGGCTAACGTAATAGACTCGCTGTTTTTGCTGTGATGCTGAATCGTCTTTAGCATACAATACATTCATTACAAATGTAACTAAGTTAAACGTGTGTTGAAACTACACCTGGGGAAACTCACTTCACCTTCAGAAGCTCTGGGGCAGCTCAGTCTCTCCAGTCGGGCTGCAGGGCCACTCCGCCGCCCCACAGCAAAGCAAACTCGCTGTGTCTGTGTGTGGGTGTGTGAGAGCCAGACTGAGAGAACGCCGCTCTGCTGCACGTTGAATCAGGGGGAGGGGCTAATAATAGGCTACATTTAAAATGGAAAATTAAATTGTTCACTTTTGGTAAATGTATTGTTTATTTCACTATTTTGAGAAGCGTGTGGAGTGGCATGTTGTTTTTACAAGTAAATTTTTTCGGATCATCAAAGTTAGGGGGGCAGCTGGTGGGGCAAGGCTCTAGAGTGGGGGCACCTGCCCCCCTTGCCCCCTGTAGAACCGCCCCTGCTTGGAAGAATGGCTGGGATCTTCTTCTGTTCATAGAGGTATGTAACCATGTTTTTTAGCATTGTTCCATTTGGGGGGTAGTGTGTACCACCATCAGGCAAGTCATCATCATTGTCTGGAGTAGTCTGGTCCACTTCAATGCAAAGTGATGTCTCTGTCTCTATACAATGACTTTTACTTAGATGATTTATTAATCTATTTTTATGGAAAAATAAAGAATTACAAAAACAATGAAAGTGTGCCTGTGTCTTGCAACCAAGGTTGCACTTGTACATGCAATAGCCTGTGGAAACAAACACAAAAAACATTAACTACAGATTCATAGAATATACAAATAATGTATCACTTTGATAAAATGTACCCACCTTTGTATTTGACAGATCTCGCAAGGTGAGCGTTTAAATGACTAATAACACGGTATCGGTCAGTGGGTTTAAAAATTTTGGAATTGCACAGCGGGCAGTGATACAGCGGCTGCAGCACTCTGTGCATTTCTGTATCACTGGTAGCTCTGTCCCTTTGCGCACACTAATGTGATGTGCCTAAAAGAAGAGGGTAGTATTAATAGATTGTTTGCGTAATAAGTATAGTGACACAAATGAAATACCAGTAACGTTAGTACCTTATAATTCATAAGAGTTTACAAAAATCCAAATACCTTTAAAAAAATTAATTGCACAATGTAGGTGAAAAGTTATGTGTGGTAGATGGACATAAAATATAGTCAGACATGGGCAGTATTTCAATTAAATGTATTTTAAATAAGTATTTAATTACTTTAGTGTATTCTGTAATTTGTATTTTGCAGGTGTGGAAAAAGTAAAATGTAGTTTGTAACAAAATATTTTGACGGAGTGTATTTGAGTATTTCAAATACTTAAATACTTAAGAAAAATCACCATAATAATGTCATGATTCTGCCCTCGTGTCCTTGATTTTCTCTAGTCTTGAGGCAGGATCATGACAGACCCATGTTTTGTGTGCAAGCACATGGCCTTTTTTTGGGCCATGTTGTGTTGTCTCGTTACATTCCCCGTCCCCTTGTTTTCCTCATCTTGTCATTGTCCAGTCAGCTTCACCTGTTCTTGTCATTAGTGTCTCCCTATATAATCCCTTGTGTTTGCTGTCCTGTGTTGGTTCATTGTGATTCTTACCTGCGTGTTACCTTACTTTGTTAAGCCTTGTGAGTATCTTGTCAAGAGTCTTATCTAGAGAGAGTTCTGATTCTATATTCGCTGTGATTTCAGACCCAAAAAAGGCAGAAACATAAGTTATCATATTCATCTAATTTTTGTTAGCGATCCGCTAGCTGCCCTTCCTAGAAGCATGCCGTCTAAAAACCCAGCCCGTTCTCATCCCAAGGTGTCATATACGAAGCTTTTGCCAAAGCGTAGACATCCAACGCACATGGCACCCTTTAGCATCAATATGAGACGCAGATATATATAGGCAGAAGGCGCCTCCTAGTGGTCTAACCCTATCCCTACCCCAGACCTAAACCTACCCATACTCTGTGCGTGTTATATTGACGCTAAAGGGTGCCATGTGCGTTGGATGTCTACGTTTTGGCAAAAGCGTTGTATATGCCGCCTTGGGATGAGAATGTGTTGCAAAAACGTGTCTCTGTAGGCTACCTAGACTCTGAGATCTGCACACAAAAACAATGGGTTCACCAACCACTAAAACCTAAATAAACAGTGTTCCAAGTTACCAATCACCGACGGGGTGGGTGTTGTGAGGTTTTGCGCTCGTGCACGGCTGCACGCGAAGTCATCGCTAACCCTAGCCATAACCCTTCATAGGCCCTACCTATTATGAAACGGAGCGTCTGTCGCAACTGCACTGGAATCTCCATGATAAGCAAGTGTTCCCACAATATAAATGTATTACATATGAGAAATATCGATTTTGTATAAAACTACCACACCATTGATGTGAACTTATAGCTATACATGCCAGTTATGTCAGAGGGTGCTATTTCAGGCCCTGTAGAGATTTATTGAAATGCCCAAACTTTTTTATTTTGCTACTTTGCCATTTTGAATTTACACATTTATATATTTGTGTTATCTACTATTTACTATTTGTGTTATTGACCTTAGAGTAATAAAAAAGACTATTGTGATTATTATTATTTATTATTATTAATAAATTATTGTGGGAGTATTTTTGTATTTTCAAAATACTAATTACTTGTATTTTATTTAAATACATTTTTCACATCAGTATTTTGTATTTTATTTAAATACATTTCATGAGCCAGTATTTGTATTTTGTAACAAAATAGTTTTTGATGTATTTGTGCCCACCTCTGAATATAGTGTGGTAACAAAAAAAAAACTTAAAGCCTAAATATTAACATTCTCCTATACAAAAATATGTAAAATGGTAAATGCTATATTGCAGACCCATAGCCACCAAAGCGCTTTAAACATCATCATAAACATTAAACATCAGGCATTTCCTAAGTGCATAGGGAAAAGTACTAGCTAAGTTACTAAAATAAATAAATAAATAAAAAAACATAGCTCACGTTAGCTAGCAAACTCTCGTGTACATAAGTTAGACAACCTAGCATTTTAGACTATTCTCTGCCAAGACTGTTCAATGAGATCTCGTTAACTGGGTACAATATTCACACATCCAAGTGAACTAACGTTTATATTAAAATCATACCACTCAAAGAACGATTTAATTGGAAAATCTATTGTAGCAACCTCCTAGCAGCTAACGTTAGCTCTAGAATTGAGGCACACCCAGAGTTCACTAATACCTTTAAAACACGACACAGTACTTTGAAAATAAGACGATTAACAAGATTTTTTACTAGCTAGTTTGTGCATTTGAATTCTGACATGCCCTATAAATCATCGACAGTTCATTATTTTTTCTTACCGCTGACATCTCTGCATGACGCGTCAAATTTGAGAAGCGAATGACTATACGGAAATGACGTCATTTAAAAAAAAATGAATTACGATACAGAAATGACGTAGGCTGTCCATCCACGGGTGTCCAGCCACAGGTGTCTAGCAGGAAGTGAGTCTGCGGGGCTGCAGCTGGATGCCTCTCGTTTAAAGGGGGGGTTGACTGCCATTTCACTTTTTTGATTTTAAATAGTGTGTAATGTTGCTGTTGGTGCATGAACAGTATCTGCAAAGTTGCAGCGCTGAAAGTTTAGTGTAAGCAGAGATATCGTCTTTTAAAAATCAGGAAGTATAATTGCCTACAAAACGACTCCGATTGGGACTACAGCTGGGTTATGGTACGTCACTAACCCACACATTTGCATCAAACACTCCCTCTGGAAAATGCAAAACAGCGCATGCACATAAGACGTCCCAAGACGTCAGTTATATGACGAATTGGGTTGAGACTGTGTTAATTTCAGCAGCTCCAGCCTGCAGCTTGTCGTGTGTTGTGTTCACGCAGCTGTCAGGTCTTCTGTGCTCGGACTTCCCACGAACGCTGTACTTGTCAACAATGGATACAATTTATGTTCGATTATGTTCCTGAAAGTGACAATCGGAATTTAGCTCTCTGTGCTGCGCATTTACGGAAGACAGCTTCCAGAATCTCCATCGAGTTCAGCACTGGATTAAACAAGAAACTGTTACTAAACATGAAGCAGTTCCAACTTTAAAACCAGAGGCAGCAGTTGTTGGGACACAACCTGTAAGTAGGCTAAGACTTAATCATTTTAAATGTATTTGCATGTATAATTTCAGACGTAATGTTTTAGTTTTAGTTTTATCAAATGCCAGCGCTGGCTTTAGCCACTTAGTTATGCTATTTCGTGTCTATGACAACCGCGTACAAACATGAATTTTGTATAAGTACTAATGTTGTAAATGTATTTTTCATGTATATATGTTTTATGACGTTATTTTCGATTTGATCAAGAACATAAACTTGCCAACGCTGTTTGAGTATAACATTAGTAGCCAGTCAGTTGCTATTGTTGCCAGTCAGATGCTATTGTGTAAAACAAACGTGTATAAAGTTATAAAATGTAGCAAATTATCATTCAGAAACGTTTAGTAAGAGCCGTGTGTGGTGAGGTTCTGCTTGACTCTCTTCATCGTGGCTTTCTCGGTCTGATTCTGCCTCAAACTGATACTGCAGTTTGACACATATTTACATCTGGGCCGGAGCTCATGACGTGCCAGTAAAGGTAATGGGCGTTAACCTTCCGGACAACGTGAGCGACAGTTTAGCCAATCACAACACACCGGCCCAAACTAACCAATCTGATCCCACTTCGTCATTCTGAGGGAGTGTTTTCATAGAAATCAGGAAGTGAACCGCTCGTTCAGGGGACAGAGGAGAGCGCGGATGACAATAAAGGTGAAGTTTATGAAAAATAAGACTTTTAAAAAAAGAAAAACCACGAATACATGTTATATTGCACCCCATAAACACAATCATGCAAGAAAAAAAGCAGTCAACCCCCCCTTTAATAACTTCTTGTGCTTGTGTGTGTTCTAGAATCTCAAGAGCGAGCAGTCACTACCGGCCACACGGAGACTTTAACGCCAACGGGCGAAATAATCACACAACATGCTGGAAACTAATGTAAACTCCCACTGCAGGTACAATAATAGCCTACTTTTATCAGCTTGACGTTGAACTAATGCTTTGTGCTCGTACCATGATAATGTTACAATAAACTGCATTTAGCCGACATGTGTTGTTATATTAGCCATTTCACTAACTATTTTCGTGTATCTTTCACAATCAGCAATGTCAACACAGGTGAATGTATAATATTATAACCAAAACAGTTAGTAAACTAAACTGAACAGTTTCAGTGTATCAGTAAGATCGTTGGAAGTAACAATACTGTACTGAACTTGTCTGGAAATGTGCATTATAAACGTGGGATGAGTGAGCGTTAGTCAGTAGATCTAGTAAATAAAATAAGTTACATCCTAAAGCTCTGACTTTTTTGTTATCCTGGAACATTCTTTTGTATGTCATGTTTCATGTAGTTTACCTTGCTATTTCACTAGTTTACTATGTTGTAGTGATGTATGTCCACATTTACGTGTTCTCGGTCTTGTCACGGTCTTGCACGGTCTTTGGTCTTGGTCTTGTCTTGGTCTCAGACCTCTCGGTCTTGTCTAGGTCTGCTGTTATCAGACTGACATAGTGGTCGGGGGAGTTAGCAATACAATACTACAATATCCACAACAATATCCGCAACAGATTGAGGCGCGCGTCTGAGTGAAGACACGGTGTGCGTGAGCTACACGAGAAACACTGATCGCAGCGACAACGAGCACTTTGATCACTTGATTTAAAAAAACACATATCATGTACAGTTATTGATGTATTAATATTTTAGTAAAACACATATCAGTGACATGATAGGTTTAATTCAGGAGATTTGGGTAACTGCACAAATGAAGTTTTATTTAACTAAGTTCGGCAGGAGCACGTTCAGATAATATCACACGAGTGGACAGCAATCAGCAATCAGCAGTCAATGATAAGAGGGTACAAATAGACTAAGCAGTCTTACCTCGATCTATTGACTGTTTGCAGCATTTGGCCACGTCCGAATCTCAGCGCTTCCCGTTTCGATAAAGAAATTTTCGTCCTTCGGAATCTTTGCCGCAACCCGGTATCATCTCGTGGGCATCAGGCCAAACAAACTGGTCCTCGCGACCGCGGGCAAAACATTCGCAATCTACTTCCGTGTATTTCTTTAAACCGGACCATTCAATAATTCCTGCCATAGAGACAAGGCAATGCTGCTCTCTTAATGCAAAGGAACGGACCTTCCTCCAGCATCAAGCCGCCGCAACAGGCCGTAAGTTAAACCACGTTGCAGATTTATTCCCGGCTGATCCACACTCTCAACATCTGCCGGGTCAACTCTGTGAGTGCTTAGCTCAAAGCTTTTGTGTCCCTGATTGAACCTTGCATCACTTCAATTGTTGAATGACAAGCAAGTTATGCTATCTGGACACAAATCGTGATCGGAGGATCACACGTTTTAAATAGTTTCTGTTCAAATGATTTGCGTTCCTTAAACGCAAATGCTTCTTATGGCGTAAACTCACATGTAAACAGTAGGACTGGGAATCGATTCCAAAAAGAATCGATTCCGAGGTGTCAGGAATTGAAAGTTCGATTTCAAAGGTCCGAAGTCGATTCCATTAAGAGGAATCGACTCCTCCGTTAGGATTTTTAACACAAACCGCGGCTGTAACCGATTTCATTCGTCAACACAATCACGTCTCATGTAAAATAAATAAAGACTAATTCAAATTCACAGCGTCACCGTTGGTTTTACTGATTAAGAACGAACAAATCGGGAATGCGACCCTTAGAAATGACAAATAAATAATAAAAATGAGAAATAAGGGGGCTTTTACACTGGGCTCGTTTGCTCGGTCCGAGCGCGTTTGTTCCCGACGCCCCGCAGCGTGGGTCTGGTTTCACACTCAACTTGATTCTATCGAACCCTGGTGCGCTTGCGTGCATGCATCTTACATCATCGCAAACATGCACGGCGCATGATAGAAAGCAGAACGTGGGTAAATATTGTGTTTTATTTATTCATTCATTTATTTATTTTAATTTGCTGCTATTATGCGCAGTTGATATGAACATAACAGGTTTATTGTTATAGGTTGAGGTTTATTTTACAGGTTTATTTACTAGGTTGATTTCTTTTTTGCTGCTTACAAACGGACTCTTAAGGAGAAAGTGGATTTCCAAATGCGTTGCTCTGATTCCACGCACAATGCTCGAATACACTGCAGGCTGACTCTCGCTTGTATCCAAGGTAATTTGTCAACACTATCATCCCTTATTTATTTAATTGAATACATCACAATAAGCTAAAATGTATGCGCAGGATACTTCCTGAACAAGTGCGCACCCGAGCTGCTTTCACATACATGCGAAGCGTGGCACGGTTCAGGAGCAACCGAACTCAGACCACCTCCTCCAGGTAGTTTCGGGTTCGGTACCCCAGTGCGCAACCAGGTCCCATGACGGCATTCACATTAGCGATTTTCATGCGAACCGTGCCCCGTTACGGACTTAACTGCCAGGGTGAATGCTCCCTAAGCTATTTTCAAACGTTAATAAAGATATCCTGCAAAGTTTTAATCTCCCCTCTTTTTCGCGTCTTTGATTACGCTCAAGAAGATGATCATCGGCCCGCCAGGCCCCAATCTACTTCCCCCTTCGCTCAGCTTCACACCACAGCTCAATTTACACAGGTACGTTTCTCCACCGCCACAGCAGTGATGTCTACTCTGCTCCCACTGGAGCTCTGTTTCTCTGGCTAATTTTCTCCACTGCCCCAGCAGTGATGTCTCCTCTGCTCCCACAGGATCTCTGTTTCTCTGGCTAATTTTCTACACTGCCACAGCAGTGATGTCTACTCTGCTCCCACTGGAGCTCGGTGTTCTCTGGCTAATTTTCTCCACAGCTCCGTGTTTCTGGCTAATTTTCTCCGCTGCCCCAGCAGTGATGTCTACTCTGCTCCCACAGGATCTCTGTTTCTCTGGCTAATTTTCTACATTGCCACAGCAGTGATGTCTCCTCTGCTCACGCAGGAGCTTTCTTTTTCTGGCTAATTTTCTACAGAGCTCTGTTTCTCTGGCTAATTTTCTCCACGGCCAAAGCAGTGATGTCTAATCTGCTCCCACAGGAGCTCCCTTTCTCTGACCAATTTTCTACACTGCCCCAGCAGTGTTGTCTCCTCTGCCCCCAAAGGATCTCTATTTCTCTGGCTAATTCTTCTACACTGCCCCAGCAGTGACGTCTCCTCCGCTCCCACAGGAGCTCTGTTTCTCTGGCTAATTTTCTACACGGCCTCAGCAGTAATGTCTCCTCAGCTCCCACTTGGAGCTCTGTTTTTCCAGTTAATTTTCTCCACTGCCACAGCAGTATGTGTCCTCTGCTCACACAGGAGCTCTTCTTCTCTGGCTAATTTTCTCCACTGCCACAGCAGTGACGTCCACTCTGCTCCCATTGGAGCTCTTTTTCTCTGGCTAATTTTCTACATGGCCTCAGCAGTGATGTCTACTCTGCTCCCACAGGAGCTCTGTTTTTCTAGCTAATTCTCTACACTGCCACAGCAGTGATGTCTCCCCTGCTCCCGCAGGAGCTCTTTTCTCCAGGAAATTTTCTCCACTGCCACAGCAGTATGTGTCCTCTGCTCTCACTGGAGCTCTTTTTCTCTGGCTAATGTTCTACACGGCCCCAGCAGTGATGTCTCCTCTGCTCCCTCAGGAGCTCTGTTTCTCTGGCTAATTTCCTACACTGCTATAGCATTGATGTCTTCTCTCCAGTACCTCACTATTCAAAATTACTATTCCTGTTAACCCCTAATTGATTATTTTCTCTGTTCTGCGAGCATTGGTCTCCAAGCGGACGTAGCATGCAACCACGTTTTCTCTTCTTTCAATTATCTCTTTTTTCCTCTTTTCAGGTTTCCTCTTTCCGTCCAGCGAGCATTGGTCTCACAGCGGACGGAGTGAGAGCTTTCCCAGTAGAGCACTTACATTTTCTCTTTCATCCAGCGAGCATTGGTCTCACAGCGGACGGAGTACGAGAAAATCTCCTGGACAAGCTCTCATTTTCCTCTTTCCAGTTTTCCTCTTTCCGTCCAGCGAGCATTTGGTCTCACAGCGGACGGAGTGAGAGGTTTCCCAGTAGAGCACTTACATTTTCTCTTTCATCCAGCGAGCATTGGTCTCACAGCGGACGGAGTACGAGAAAATCTCCTGGACAAGCTCTCATTTTCCTCTTTTCCGTTTTCCTCTTTCCGTCCAGCGAGCATTTGGTCTCACAGCGGACGGAGTGAGAGCTTTCCCAGTAGAGCACTTACATTTTCTCCTTCATCCAGCGAGCATTGGTCTCACAGCGGACGGAGTACGAGAAAATCTCCTGGACAAGCTCTCATTTTCCTCTTTTCAGGTTTCCTCTTTCCGTCCAGCGAGCATTTGGTCTTACAGCGGACGGAGTGAGAGCTTTCCCAGTAGAGCACTTACATTTTCTCCTTCATCCAGCGAGCATTGGTCTCACAGCGGACGGAGTATGAGAAAATCTCCTGGACAAGCTCTCATCTTCCTCTTTCCATTTTCCTCTTTCCGTCCAGCGAGCATTTGGTCTCACAGCGGACTGAGTGAGAGCTTTCCCAGTAGAGCACTTACATTTTTTCTTCCATCCAGCGAGCATTGGTCTCACAGCGGACGGAGTATGAAAAATCTCCTGGACAAGCTCTCATTTTCCTCTTTTCCGTTTTCCTCTTTCCGTCCAGCGAGCATTTGGTCTCACAGCGGACGGAGTGAGAGCTTTCCCAGTAGAGCACTTACATTTTCTTCTTCATGTAGCGAGCATTGGTCTCACAGCGGACGGAGTACGAGAAATCTCCTGGACAAGCTCTCATTTTCCTCTTTCCAGGTTTCCTCTTTCCGTCCAGCGAGCATTTGGTCTCACAGCGGATAGAGCGTGAGAACCCCCTAGGTAAGCACTAAATTTTTCCTCTTTTTCAGGTTCGCTGGTCTCTCAGTGGATTTAGTGTGAGGATCTCCTGGGCAAGCACTACCTTTTTCCACTTTTCAGCTTTCCTCTTTCCATCCAGCGAGCATTTGTCTCACAGCGGATGGAGCGAGAAGTTCCCGGTAGAGCACTCACGTTTTCTCTTTCATTTCAGCGAGTATTTGGTCTTACAGCGGATGCAGCGTGAAAACCTCCTGGACAAGTATAGTACAACTGCACCTCGTTCGCAGTCAACAAGGGCCATCAGTCCAGGCAGTGAGCCACCATCACGGGCCTCCCTGAACAAGCATCCAGGCCCCTTCTCGAGATGCCAGCCCGCCAATCTTGGCACTCTTTGGGGGGTCTTTAGTCCGGCGGCTGTCCTCTGCTCTTTAGCCTTTTGGAGGGAGTACTCTGGGTTCGGGCAGAATTCCGAGCTCGAAGCCCTCCCTCCGGACAGCACGCCAAATACGCATTAAATCTTACTCACTCAAATTATATGTAAGTGTGAACTCGTGAAATGAAGTTTTATTTAACTAAGTTCGGGAGGAGCACGTTCAGATAATTGACACGAGTGGACAGCAATCAGCAATCAGCAGTCAATGATAAGAGGGTACAAATAGACTCAGCAGTCTTACCTCGATCCATTGACTGTTTGCAGCATCCCTCCTCCACCCCTTCCACACTCCTAGTTCTCCACACTCCTCTTTATAAAAAAGCACTTGCATACGGGGGAGTACTCTGGGTTCGGGCAGAATTCCGAGCTCGGAGCCCTCCCTCCGGACAGCACGCCAAATACGCATTGAATCTTACTCACTCAAATTATATGTAAGTGTGAACTCGTGCAACTGACAGATGACTTTGAGCACACAGCCAACGGTGTGTGTGTGTGTGTGTGTGTGTGTGTGTAACCATAGCGACAAAACAACCAACTTTCGGTTCCTGCGTTTAAGCTTATAATTTCATTTTTAAAAATATTTATGTAATAAAAGTTGCCGAATGGATTCATGTGGAGACTTCGAAATCGGCAGAGAGTAGACAGGCAATGCAAAACAAAATCTTACAAATTATTGCTTAGCTTCAACAACACTAGTCAGTTTTTTGGTCTCGAGTTCTTGGTCTCGAACTTGGTCGGTCTTAGTCTTGGTCTTGTCTTGGTTCTCGATACCCTCTGGTCTTGGTAGTGTCTTGGCTCTTGGCTTAGGCGGTCTTGACTACAAGTCTACTATGTTGATCCGCGTTTCGTCCGGAGTCGATCAGATTCACGTTTTCCCTTACGAGCTTGGGCAGATAAAACTTTTTTTGTTTTTTATATTTATGTGGAGTTTGTGTTGGAGTCTGTGTTGTGCTGGAGGCAGGACATTTTGGGCTGTAATCAGACTCCATGTCGTCAGCTGAAGTGCCGCTGGCCGCATGGTTGACTGTATAGAGACTGGATAGAGACATGGTTGACTGGATAGAGAGGCTCGGGAGCGCGCATGCATGTCACATCTGTTGGATTTTGCAGGAAATCCGACCCGGAGACGTCACTGATAAATATGAATATTGGCCTTAAAAGGTAATAGCAAAACCCGAAAAGTGGATCATTGCAATGTGCGATTACAACCCCTTCAAACACAGGCAATAAAAAAAGGATTCATTTTATAAAAAAAGTTACATATAGAACCTTTAAATTCACAAGTTATAAAAGTGGTTTAATCACTTAGCACTTTATCACTTTGCACAGGAGGGATAGATGTGGTTTGTTTCTGAGACTGAGTTGAATCATACTTCTTAGAAAATACCCAAGCAAACACCCTAAAACTATCTCCAGTTTGTTGGTTTTGTAGAGATAGTAGCTACGGCAACAAAATTAGCACACCAAACACATAGTAAGTTAATGATCCTGCTGAGTGACAAGAATGCTACAATTGTTTAATGACGAATGAATCCCCTTTAAACAGTTTTTAGACACGTTAGCTGCATGTCTACATATAAACGGCAGCTGTGCACAAGGAGCAAGCATGAAAACTTTGAAAAACCTGACACTAAAATATTTATTCTTTCCATATTAAGTAAATTTCATTCAAAAACAGGAAATCCGACTGTACTGATTACATAAGATAAACTGCCCACAGTATAGCAGGCTATTAACAAGGCCGTAGAGGGAAAGCCCAATAAAGCTCAAACCATTGAAGCTGGCTGAGTGTTTCCTGGCCACGATGGTAAGACCAAACACTGTCTTGGATGTTATCATGTTCCAAAATTGACTTCATGCCCCACCTGCATTTGTCAGCATCAATGTTTAGCTGTTTGGCATTGCAGGATAATCCCTACTGAAAGGCTTGAGTCTATCTGCATTCCTGCGGTACCCTCTGTCAACGTTAGTGTAGTAAATATTCATGAGGCATTTACGACTCAGGTGATCAACTTAAACCATTACCCACGAGCTAGCATTTTAAAGGATTAGTACACGTCACAATTAAAATGTCCTTAGTAATTCACTCACCCCGACGTCATTCAAGATGATTATGTCTTTCTTTCTTCAGTCGAAAAGAAATAAAGGTTTTTGAGGAAAATTCCAGGATTTGTCTCCATATAGTGACTTCAATGTGGTCCAACGGGTCCAAAATGTTCAGCGATGATTTGTCTAGATCAGACTCTTATTCCTCGGCTGGGATTGTGTTGAAGACTTTGAAGCTGCACCGAAACTGCAATTTGGACATTTAACTTGTTGACCCCATTGAAGTCCACTATATGGAGAAACATCCTGGAGTGTTTTCCTCAAAGTCCTGTTCAATCCAAGACATGAACATCTTGGATGACATGGGGAGTGTATTATCAGGAAATGTTAATTCTGAAGTGAACTAATACTTTAAATCAACTCCCATTGAGATGCGTAGTTTTATGCAGATTTGATGTACCTGTTCAATCATCACAATTGATTCTTATAAGACATCTTCTATCTAGAAAATGGGGTGTGTTTCCTCCCAGGAAAAACATGATAAAGGACAGCCCCTTGCCCCAACACTGCCTCTACCAATCCCACTCCAAAAACCATTTGACCATTTTGGTGTCACATCCAGAGAGCCTGTGACAAAACACGGCAATCCTGGAACGCTAGAGTTCAGTGTAAACAGTATTCAACAGTGGACATTGTTTCATTGTCCACTCACTGTGTTGACATGGTGTCAGTTCAGGTTACTTTTTAATTTATTCTTTATGAATGCATTATATTTTCTAATGAATTACATAACGATTCTGGCATTAAGTTTTGCTCCTGTGGTGAGCCAAGTTCATGCTCATTAGAGACAGCCCTCATGACTGATTTGGACTTTAATGTTACTGTCGTCCTGAGCTGAATGGGACCTTTTGAGAGAGTAGGGTTCCTGGAGAAATATAGGGACAGCAAAACAAAGTTAAAACAAAGTTGTGGCAGGAACACTAAAGCTTCCAAGACATTAATGAGGGAGCGGCATGTATTAAACAACTCACATTCTTCGACTATCTCTGGCCTGATTTTTATCAAGAATTCATTCAAATGGTAAAACTCATTCAAAAGTTTGTGGTTGTGTTACTATTACTGATGTGAATCCTTAAGGTTGTGGATTTGACCAAACCCTATAAAATTTTGGTCGCCACCAAAAGATAGCAGCACACACATTTTCTTTGGAAAGTGCAAAATTTTACAAACTTGTGTCTTCTAAGATCATTATAAGATCAAGCTTATCGAGAATCTGCCACTTCTTTATTTCTCAGTTCTTTTCTTTGAAATTCACATGCTTATTTTTCTCACCCCCTGGTTTCCTCTCAAACCTCCTTCTTTGAAGCTCTCAAATGGATAGTCTTCATTTCCCATGGAAACAATAGCTGTCGGAGATCTCGGCCTTTGTTTGGGCATTCCTCTCTGCCTGGCGGCGATATGAAGCAATTAGGTACATGTGAGCAATTAGTGAACTGTTTTTTTTCTGTCACACAGTGTTTTGTGGCTGGATGACTCAGAGCTCTCACTATTTGATCTGTACTATCAACTATGTCTATGCGACAGGTCTTGTGTTATGAGTTTACATTGCTTCATATATAGTGGATCAGTATTACACTCAATAATAAAAGACCTTTGATCTAGAAGCAAATCCCATCTATTTTATTGGGCTCTCTTTAAGACATTATTTAAACATATACCAGCGAATAAATTACAGCACAACAATCACTACCCTATCCTTAGCTCTTATCTCATATACTTTGTATGAGTATGTATGGTACTAGCTGGTACAGGCTTCTACTCCTGGATCTGTGCATGTGTGTTTTGTGTCAGCCTGCTATACATTCCAATGAATGTGTGCGATCTGACCCCTCTGCTCTCGGCACCCACTTCCTGTGTTTACATGGTAAACGTCATAGTAAAATGTAATCTCCCTTATCAGATAAGTTGAGAAGCCAAACTCCTAGGAGAGTTGCTGTCTTGTCTCCTTTATTTTTCTTTTCATTAAAGTAGTCATTTTGAACAGAAAATACACATTCATACTGCGCCTTTCGATACAAAGATTCACATTCATTTTTCAGTACTTGTGTATGTCAACATTTATTTTTTGATGGAGGATACGAGTGTTTCTGGAGAGATGTTCTGTCATTCCTCAGAGACAAATAATTTTCAGCTGCTCTTTGCTGGAGGGGTTGTGCTGCGCGAGCTTTATCTTTAAAACACCTCAAAGGTCAGGTGACATACTACCGTCAGGCCACAGATTTCATTTTTTCATTACAAACTTTGGCATGATTTTGACAGTGTGCTTTGGATTGCTATAGTAGAAAATTCTCAGGGCCAGATTTACCTCATATTGTGATATAGGCAAAATACGTATACCTGTTTAAAACCGCTACTTTTCATAAAAAAAAAACACTGTTTAAAAGTTGATATTGTGGATTTATGGTCAAACAATAAACAATTAACATTCTACTAAAATCAAGCTGGAATTGAGTTTATTTTCCCACGATTGTTGGACATTAAGTGCATCAGCATTACATTTTCATCAACTTTTAAAGTTTATTGTAGCTATGTGGGTGCTCAGTTTTTTATTTCGCATTGTGTCGCATCTAGGACAACTTGAGGTATCGCACACTGCGCACATTCTCATAGTTTTTGGCCTGCAATATTGACATGTTTAAGGACATTATGAAATTTACAACATGTCTGTACTATGTTATGATTGCACTGTACAATTAAATACAACCGTTGCTGAGTCTGCAGCCTGAACACTACTCTACCTCAGAGCATCCATTAACTGAAATAATTGAGAATCTCACCTGAAAATCCGATAACATCAGCAATTTTCATCCACGCATCTGATTTCTGTTAATGAATGTAAAGCTAAATGTATCTTGCAGCACAGGGTGAAGATAGTATGTATATTGATGAAGATTTGAGACAAATATAATGTAAATTTAGTATAAAACTGTGTAAAAGGCGGGCAGGATTTTCAGTCGTAGCTTGGCGCCAGCAGACAGACGCCAAAATGTCTGGGAACGGCCAGCATTGTATGATGCGTTGGCGTTATTTCCACTGAAACAGGAAGCTAAGGCGGGACATATCAAATGGCTCCTCCCCCTTTCAAATAGCCAATTTACCTCACAGACTACGTTGGATTCAATAGTAAAGGTGTGAATAAATTCTTAGCCATTTTATTCTTGACTATTGTAAAGTTGGAAAACGGAACAAACTTAAGCGTTTGAGCAACCGAACACACTTATCCAACCCATTATGCTCTGTGACGTGTCATAAGTGTTATACGCTTTGGCCAGGTGGTGTTTATAGCAGAAGGGGGCGAGCTTTGTCAGACCACGATGATGTCATAAAATTCAATTTTAGCAGAAGTGAGAGACTGTAAGTTTTGAATGCTTATATCTCCTAAATGTGAATGTTTTGGAAGACACCAGCTTATTCATAACCTTCAGGGCTAACATATTCATTCTAAAAGCTAAAAAACATACATTTTGATTTCAGGGGGCCAAACAGTGCGCGGCACTTCATTCAAGATCGAGGCGGGTGGAGGTATTAGGCTTGACTGACAGTGAGTATCCAAGATTTAGTCTGAAGCTCTTTTTAATACTTCTTTTTCATTGGTTAAATATTCCGAAATCCACAGACAGACATAAAGGGTGACCAATAATAATGATTTATGAAAAAAATATGGTGTTTCTGCCCGATATTTAAAAATGTGTTTATTTATATAGTTTTGCAGAGTTTTGGCATTATTGTGCTCCCTATGTGCCTAGAATGCCTATGCAGAAACCCAGCCCTGCGTATTCTATTCTGCCAAGTTTCTGGAGTCATCGTGTCAGCCAATATTTTGGTATATCCACCAAAGGCACTGATGGTGCCATCTATGAATGTAATCTCCCCAACATCTTTTGTGTTCCCACTCATCACACGCCCACCCAACCAAAGAATGTGTTCCCAATATTCATCAGGGTTCTTTTCGTGTTCTTAATCTTGCTGTTTTGTGTCAGAAGCGCAAACTATTGTTTGGACACTGTCCATAGAGGTTATGTCCTTTGAACTGTCTGAGCTTTCACAGAAACTCACTGTCACACTGTCTGTATCGGTTCCAAATTCAATTCTATTGACATTTGTCATTGTGTGTGGCACATGCAGATACGCACAGCCCATTGGTCCAAAAGTTCTGAGTGTTCACAGGTCATTTTATAACCATATAACCATTGGGCATCATAGGTGTAATCAATTTTGTTTCAGTCATCACAGGTTTTTAACATGCGCATCTGTGAACACAGGTGTTTTTTCTACTGAATTTCTACTTTGGGGCCTATTGAATTTTTCTTTTCACACACTGTTTTTCCTCAACTGAACAGTATGGAAGTAGCCTATGCTATTCAGGATCAGGGCTGTCGCTAGTGGGGTGAAAGGTGGTGACAATTATAGGGGCCCCCGCTGACCAGGGGGCCCCACAAAATCCAACAGTTATACTATTTAAGTTATACTATTTGTTGTATAAATAATATTTATATTAGTTGTATGCCTGAGATTTAAATGAAAACCACAAAAATGTTAAATTTGGTTAAATATTTTTTCCAAATATCTGCTTCTCTTACCTCCATAAAAATGGTTTAGTCCGACCTAAAGTATTTATTAATTATTCAATCAGAGTCAGTGACAAACAGGACCCAATAAAATTGTAAGTCCCACCCCAGCTCCAGAACCAATACCAATCCGAGTTGAGGCGGCAGCCTGAAGTTAACGATGAACTTGGTGGGAGAGCAGGAGACTGACTGACTGAAAATGTCGGGGAAAAGAAAACATAAATCAGGTACCAAAAAAGACAAGGCCAGGAGAGTGGTTGTATCCCAGTCGATCAAGACGTTCTTAAAGACTGGTTATGTATTGATATTTCACTGGGAATTTGAAAACTTCGGTCTACAGTCTGCCGTGTACAGTCATTTTTTATTATCGGTGCGCGCCACAATTGACCGAAATGATTAGCTACTGTGCGAGTTAAAATTTTATGTGGTCGCATATGTGCGAGTGGACGCTCGCGCACCAGTATCCGCTGCTGCAGTCCGTAACTTATGTTCAACATGAACCCTCAAGTCATCCATTTTCCAAACTGTGTTTTTGACTTATCCTGAATCACTACGGTATGCCTATAATAAGTGTTTATATTCACACTATTTTATCCCGGGGTCGACTCTGCCCAGTGCCTGCGTGACTCGCCATAGACATTAATGGAGAGAAGTAGCTCCAGCTACAGTGTTCTTCCACAAGACACGTGCAGTTTATTTATTGACGAACGTAGACGTCACGCGCATTACACACTGATGGTGGAACCACTGATCTATATAATGACTACTGAGAAAGTTGTGAAAAAAGTTAGTCTGGAGCCCTGTAAATAAGAGTTTTAAAAAATTACAAAAGTCAAAACGCATTGCATTATGCATCTGACCTGCCGGCTATTTATATTTAATACATCAAGTAAACACAAATACAACACACTGCACTTGGATGAATAAATGTATTCACTTTATTTAATAATATTACCAGTTCCGTATTATCTTTATTAAAAAAATAAGACTGTTTTTATTTTTATAAAATAATGTTTTTATTTTTATTTATTTTTTAATTAGACTGCATTCTTGTCAATTTCTAAATGTTTACTTTTTAATATATGAATTATAACAGACTAATGGGGGAAATAAATATTACTTTTTTAAATTGGTTTTATTATTATTATTTTATATAAACAGTTAACTTATAAAATAAAGGTTTTACAATAACATCACCATCTCTATATATATATATATATATATATATATATATATATATATATATATATATATATATATATATATATTAGGGCTGTCAAAAGATTAATCGCGATTAATCGCATCCAAAATAAAAGTTTGTGTTTACATAATATATTGGATGCATTGTGTATAATTATTTTGTATATATATAAATACAGACACATGCATGTATATTTAAGAAAAAAATATTATTTATATGTAAAATATATATATTTATATATAATATAAATTACATATAAATCTATAAACATTATATAAATGAAAATATGTCTTAAATATATACAAGCATGTGTGTTTATTTATATATATAAAATAATTATACACAATGCACCCACATATATTATGTAAACAAAAACTTTTATTTTGAATGCGATTAATCGCGATTAATCTTTTGACAGCTCTAATATATATATATATATATATATATATATATATATATATATATATATATATATATATATATAATATACGATATTTGATATTGGTGGAGGGGGCCCACATCAATATTTTTTCAGGGGGCCCCGAATCCTCTAGCTACGGCCCTGTTCAGGATACAGCCTAAGTTTTTTAACGTTATAAAGCAGGGGTGTCTAATTCTGTTGCTAGAAATCTTCCTTTCTGCAAAGTAAAACTCCAAACAGAATAAAATACATAACCTGGCCCTAGCCAGATGAATATTGCTCTCGCCTAGCTCCACTCACATCCATCTGGAACCTCTCCCATTGAGAGTGATTTCTCCAAGCAATTTTATGGCCTAGCCAATCAGGACGCAGGGCGGGAGTATCACAGATGTGACGTAGTGGAGAAGCGACCGTGCGTCAGTGCGTGAGACTGTTTTGATTCAGACAACAATGGCGGCTCGCATCGAGGAAGCAATTTACATAACATTGTTTCATTAAAAGAACACCAGAGAACGGCATCTTCCGAGTCTGCCGATAAAGCGAAGCACCGACTGCATATCCGACATGATCTTACCTGAACTTGTAACAATGTTAAACCGAAAGAATTGGTCATTTCAAAAAGGCCTATTAAAGCAGGGTTGGAAATGAACTCTACAGGAAGGAAGATCTCCAGGAATAGGATTTGGGCATCCAAAGAATTTGTCTTTAATTGTTCATGAGAGAAAATGCTCTGCTTTTCAAAATAATGTAATAATGCAATTAATGAGATTACAATTTGACATTTTGATATTGCATCTATAATGTAGTTTAGCCTATTGCTATAATGTAGTTTAGCCGAATGCAAACTTTAAATATAGCCTTAATAAAATGACTGTTTTGTCAAAACGTACTGTCATGACATTTGTAACACCATTCACTGCTCCGAGTGTTCGCTGCTGTGCCCCTCACATCATAAAAAAGAAGACTTGCATGTTTATAATGATCTGACAGACAAAGTGTTTGCATGAGTGGAACACAGCCAAGAGCCTCAAGCGTGTCTCTGATGGCTGGACATGAGATTTATTAAGAGTCTTTTGACTTCTGCCCTGTACAGTCCATTAAAGAGTCATTCCTAACCCTATAGATTTACAGGGAGTGAAATGAGTTTTTACTAAGGTTTTTTGAGCTAATGCTTATTAATCATTAAGTGTTTATACTCCCAACATTCCACCAAATTGGATATATTCCATATATTCCTTGTTTCAAAGGAAATAAAACTAATATACACTTAATATACATATGCAGGTTACACATACACACACAGATATACCTACAAAATAATTTGAACCTTTTGGCAGCCTGTTTAAGCTTCACGTATCTGAAAGGGGGACACTGAATGCATCAAGTTATCAGTGGCCGTGTAAATACTCTGGACGTTTGAAAATATCTGTGACAAGCATTTTAAAGCATTTTAAAACTGAAAATAGGTCAAGAATTGTATTTCTGATAAGACATTAACAAGGGGTATTTATTCAATTTCACAAGAAAAGATAAACCTGAAATTGGTTCATTTCAACAAGTCAAACAGTAGTGAAAAGGGTTATATATGAAAACAATTATGACAAAAGATAAAGATAATGTGTGATTTATGATTGGTACATATCTTTATTGGCACAGGCCCTAGATCAGTAGTTCTCTGTTTGCCATATCTAATCCTAGTCGCTTGGATTACATGTTTATCTTCTGCAAATCTTGATTGTTTCCAGCTATGAGAACCAGAACATGGCATTGTTTGTAAAAAAATAAATAAATGAAAAAAATATATTTTTCTGTAAAAATTACACTCCATCTGTGCACAGCTAAGAGACAAACTACCACCTGGCTTTGATACAATGTAGCTAATTTATTTTTAATACATTTAAAATGCTGTTAAGGATGATTTTAAATGGCAAGAAAAAAAAATAAACCAAGAACTATAGGTGCATCTTAATTAGTAAGCGTAATGACTTAGCCAGCAGGAAACCCTTAAAAAACTTAAACACACGTGTAGTATGTGTCTGCCTTATCTATGTGACCACAAGTTCATTTGCAGTAGGATCCATGATAAATCCTCAAATCACTGAGAGCAGATGTCCTCTAAAGACTTTATTTTGGCAATAAGAACCATGTGTCAAGTGCAGTTAGCAGTAATACAATATGTGGGAGAATGAATTTTTACATTTTTGTGTCATTGGTTTACTTTGTGTTTTACCCAAAAACAATTTCACTGTAATCACAAAAAACAGCTCAGTTAGTTCTGAGAAAAGGTTCTTGAATCTGAAATGAGTCCAAAAAATTGTTTGGATTTCTGTATATCGAGAGAGGTAAAAGTTGCTGGTATACTTAATTGTTTGAGTTAAAAAGGGAGCTGTGTGTGTGTGAGGGTTTACCAGGCCAGACCAAACACACAATGTTATGGGGACAAAGATGGCAATATCCAAAATCTTTGACCTTTGATAATCTTTGATATTTTTTGGTCCCCATGAGGAAAAGGATATATATATATATATATATATATATATATATATATATATATATATATATATATATATATATATATATATATATATATATATATATATATATATATACTCACATTCGCCTACTGTGCAAAAGTCTTGGGCACACAAAAGTTGTTTCGCCCCCTAAAATATGTTTAAACCTGTTATTTGTATCTTTTGCTATAGTGTGTCTGTAGGGAAAAATCAGTTTACATTCTCAAACATTAATTAAGACTCTTTGTGCATACAAAAATCTCACTGGATTATTACAATTAATATTTGGAAATGTAAACCGATATTTCCAACGCCATCTCATGACCAATTCGTACAAATTTGTATGAGTGAGTACGAGGTGGCTAATTTGTATGAATTCGTACAACCCCCCTAGTATTTGAAATATATATTCAATTTTTCAGTAGTACATTGCAAATATAGTAACAAAAATCTTTAAATATATTAAAGGTATATTAGCATCATGCTTTTACCCACGTTCACAATACGACCATGAACATACTTTAAAGGGATAAATCGGTTTTACCGTTTCGAATCCATTCAGATCGATTTTTTGATATTTAAAAGAATATCAGTAACCAGACAGTTTCTGGCTCTCATTTACTTCCATAGTATATTTTTTTCCTACTATGGAAGTCAATGAGACCAGAAACTGTCTGGTTACTGATATTCTTCTAAATATCATAAAATCGGCTGAATGGATTTGAAAACAGTAAAACCCAACTGTTTAACTCTGGGGAGTGGTAAAATGAGCCTATTTCCAAAGAAGTGGAGTATCCCTTTAATATAATTGTACTTTAGTATATTTTCTAAAAATATTTTTTAGACAAATATACTTGAAGTGAAAATTCAATTTATTTTTTAAAAAAATTATATTTATCTGCACTTAATAAAAATGTATTTTAGGTATACTTTAACAGTGTGCTGGAAATGATCATTGTAACAACGCATTGAAAGTACGCTTTCACAGATACACCGTAGTATTTTGTACAAAGTTTTATTTGTTTAATAATGTACATTTGTTATTGAAGACAAAGTATGCAATTTGAAGTATCTGGAATAAGCCAAAGGTATCGGATGAGACCTTAAACCGAGGTACTGACTCTCTGTGGTCATTAAAAATCCCAGGATGTCCTTTGAAAAAGAGTAAGGATGTAACCCCTGCATCCTGGCCAAATTTAACCCTTGGCCTCTGTCCATCATATCCTCCTGAATCATCCCAATATAATGATCGGCTTCATCACCATCTCGTAAGCTGGTGTGTGGTGGGCGTTCTGGCGCAATATGGCTGCCGTCGCATCATCCAGGTGGAGCTGCACATTGCTGGTGGTTGAGGAGATCCCCCTTCCATGTAAAGTGCTTTTTTTACTCAAATATATTACACTATGATACCCTTGTGGACAAGTGCACCGGCATGTTCATGTGCACTCGACATGTGCGCACTCCTGTTTGAGTACAGGACCTTTCCTGATCCTGTCCCTCACTTCCTGCCTAGCTACTGTCCTTTCCTAATAAATGGTGCAAACGCTGAAATATTTTTTACCCAGGGCTCACTCGTGCGAATTCGTACGTTTTGTCTAAACCCTGTGTTGGGGAGGTTTAGGGCGTGGTCACGGGTAGGTCATTTGTACAAATTCATACGAATTAGCAATTGCCGTGAGATCGGGTTGGGATATTTCCTACTAACACACTAAAAAACTCGTTAAAAACAGTTCTTTGGTGCAAAAAGTACTAGCGTGCCCAAGACTTTTGCACAATACTGTATATAATTGTATACCTTGTAAATATATATATATATATATATATATATATATATATATATATATATATATATATATTAGGGCTGTGCAAAAGTTAATTGCGATTAATCGCATCCAAAATAAAAGTCTATGCTCATATAATATATTTGTGTGTGCTGTGTATAATTATTTTGTATATATAAATACCTATGCATGCATGTATATATTTAAGAATTATTTGCGCTTAAATTCTGTGTATATATATAAATACATAATCTATATTATATAAATACAAATATGTTATATATGAATAACACATCTTCTTAAATTTAAACATGCATGTGTGTGTATTTATATAAAAAAAATAATTATATACAGCACACACAAATATATTATGTAAACACAGACTTTTATTTTGGATGCGATTAATCACAATTAATATTTGCACAGCCCTAATATATATATAGATATAATTTTTTTAATGTAACAATGCTGAAAGTAATGTGTAGGTTTAGTGTTAAGGGAGCCGAATGTAAAGTTTGTACAGTATAAAACCATCATATCTATATAAAGTTCCCCTTGAAAACATGAAAACCCAACACACCCATCACACTACTGAAAATCACATACAGCATTTCTTTGACTAGGAAAAACACACCTGAATGAATTCATGTTTCTCATGGTCTTGAAAATTCAGTGTGCAGAGCTGTAATCTGAAATACATCATTTCCAAATATCACTTGATGAAATGACTAATTTTCTTTTATATTTTAGCTGCACTCAGATCAAATGGAAATTTTAGTTTCCAATGGAAATGTTAGTTTTTTTTAGATCATGCCCTTCTCTGAGATACTTAAAGTGTCAATGAAACGAGAGTTAAGAAGCAGGGGTAAAAAACTAAAGATGTCTCATTAATTTCGCCTGCCTTTTTTTCTTCTCTCTCACTCACTCTTTCTGCTCCTGAAGCTTAAACCCGCCTCCTGTCTTCATTAGCAGGACCTGCCCTATAAATACTCTCTTTTGGCAGAGAAACGTACTTAGTGCCCACAGAAACCCTCTCCCTCACACACTGAGAGTGCCCAGAGCTGCCCGTCACTGAAGGAGCTGAAGAGCAAGGCGTTCTGGAGGGCTGTTTTGGCTGAGCTGGTCGGCATGACCCTCTTCATCTTCCTGAGCATTACAGCTGCAGTCGGAAACACCAACAATGACAAACCAGACCAGGAGGTCAAGGTGGCACTTGCATTCGGGTTGGCCATTGCCACTCTTGCCCAAAGCCTGGGTCACATCAGTGGAGCCCACCTGAATCCAGCTGTGACGCTGGGCTTGCTGGCCAGCTGTCAGATCAGCTTGCTGAAGGCTGTAATGTATATCGTGGCCCAGATGTTCGGTGCAGCGTTGGCGAGTGGCATCGTATATGGTGTGACGAAAGGGGACGCCCTGGGGCTGAACACGGTGAGTGAGCGATCCTTCTTATCTCTGCGAAGTCACCTGTTCTTCTGAGCCTCTCAGTTCCAGTGCAGTTTACTTACAGCTTTCAGGAAAAAGCCAATTATATTTGTTTCAATATTCATGAATTAATTTCATGAACACATTTTGTATATTGGGTAACACGTTATTTTAACATTGTTACATATGTTACATGTACTTACCATAGTAATAACAGTAAATTATGCATAATTACATGCAACTAACCCTCAACCAAACCCTAACCCCATATCAAGTACATGTTGTTAGTATAGTACTCTGTACTTAAATATTTTTCTTTTTGAATACAACTTTTTGTTACAGTGTAATTGTATATTTAAGTACTAATTAGCAACTACATATACTTACTATATAAGTGGCATGTAATTATGCATAATTTACTGTTATTGCTATGGTAAGTATATATATGTACAAATTTGTTACAATGACACTGTAAAATATAGTGTTACCTAAATACTATTTTAATTATGAACAAATCAATATGGGTGAATCCAACAGAAGTCATTTTAAGGTTCAAATAACAAAATCAGAAATCCCACATTTTTCTGTATACTGAGTCATTTACTACTCTGGTTTAAATTATAGCATATATTCAAATGTTAGAAATGTACTTAATAACAGTCGGTAAACAGAGAAAAACCCACACGTTAGAATCCGTCACTATGAATGGGCGTGTGGCAAGCAAGATCTGATGATAAACTTATCATGTCTGTTCAGAAGCAGCGTTCTTTCCAGTAAATATCATTTCTGAACGTTTCAAGAAGGCGTAATGTACTTACAGTGTTTGCTTTGCTAAAGCTGCTGGCTGTCAATGTCATGTTGTTATTGCTTAGTGACATCAGGGCGCTGTCCTCTGACCTAAAAACTATTTCTTACTTAATTACTTCTTGCTTATACATCATAAAATGAGTGTTTCTTCTGCTTTAAGTTAATATATATATATATATATATATATATATATATATATATATATATATATATATATATATATATATATAGTTCATATATATATATATATATATATATATATAAAATTGTGATGTTCATGCATTTAAATTAATTAAATTATTATAAATACTAATTTATAAATACTAAATACTGAACTTTTACTACATAAATATATATATTTTTTATTACTACAGATCAACGACAGTATCTCTGCAGGTCAAGGTGTTGGTATTGAACTCTTCGCTACCTTCCAGCTAGTGTTGTGTGTCTTAGCAACCACAGACAAAAGAAGGCGGGACGTGTCAGGCTCCGCCCCTCTGGCCATCGGCCTCAGCGTTTGCCTGGGACATTTGACAGCCGTGAGTAATCAGCATTCAGGCATCTACTGCTACATTTTCTTTGCATGAGCATTCCTGTAACTGTTGTAAATATTGCCAGGGTTACCATATGAATATATAAAGCAACATCACACAAATAGAGCTATGTTTAGCTATGGTAATCAGTTTCCGCTTTAGGAAAAATTTAAATAAAGTGGCCCAACCAATTCAAATTGTTTTGCGCTCAATCTCCTAAGACTCCCAACATCGTCTCCATCCTCTTTTGTTTGTCTTTGTGCAGATCAGTTTCACGGGATGTGGAATCAATCCAGCTCTAATCCTTTGGTCTTGCAGTAATCCTGAGAGATTTTACCAACCACTGGGTAAAATGACATTTCTGTTTTCACCTGTGCAAATTAATAAATGCTATCCATATCTAGAGAATGCAGATGTTAATTGTAAACCATTCAGGATCTTATCAGAAGACAGAATCGGCTAATGTTGAACTTTTATAGTTAATGAGTAACAATGATATTGTTCTAGATGAATGCCTAGTCAAGAATAATCTGTAGTTAACTTAGTTAACACACATGTTTGTGTATTGTTTGCTAAAGGTTTATTACTGTACTTAGGGTCGCAGAGAGCACATGTCTATTTAAAGTGCATGTTTTCTATCCGGTATTTACCTCAGATGTAGAGAGTTTGCTCATTTGCTATATAATGTTGAATAGAAATGTATTTTAAGATGTTTATCAGATGTGTATGTGCTTCCTAGGGTTAGTGATATGAACAAACCGATTACCTGAGGTATTGGTACATGAATGAAACCTTAAAATTTGTGCCTTGTTGAGAAGAGATGTGCTAAGAAGAAATTCTGATATATATAAATATATACATATATACAGAATAAAGATGGTTTTAAAGCAGCTTTACAGTGATAACAGGAACATTATGCATTTCTGCTGTTGTTCAGCTGAAGTCAGTTCAGTGTTGATTCAGTTCCATTGCGAAGATCATCAATTATTAAATTAGTTCATTTCATAAAGCAGTTCTGGTAAAATTGTCATCGCTCAGTTCAGTTCTCATACAACAGCGTTAGTGCAGTCAGATCAATAATATCATTGAATATTAAGTTTCCTCAAGCAAGCCAGAGGCGACAGTGGCAAGGAACTCAAACTCCATCAGTGACAGAATGGAGGAAAAACCTTGGGAGAAACCAAGGAAACTCCTCTGGCTCCTCAGACTGCATAACTGATTACACTGCATACTTACATTTGAGTCAAACTTGAGTCATATTTGGGTACCAGAATAACAAGGATATGTTGTTGTTCCCTCAGATGTTGTTTATATGATATTACCATGAGAAGTCCTTCTATAAACGCAGATATATTAATTCATTTGTATACTGTTCCTAAAGGATGTTTGAAATGATTTCTACACAGGTGTACTGGGTAGGGCCTATGTGTGGGAGGGTGGGAGCCCTGCTGGTCTTATGACTTTCTGCTTTCCCTGAAACTGGACTGACTTCCTGAGTGTGTGCGAATGCTGGTCTCCGGCCCAAACACAGACTATGAGGTCAACTGTGCAGATCGACCCTTCTGCTGTAGAGATGTCTTCAAGTGATATCGACATCTGGCATATTTAGTGAATGATATTCTTCAAGACCACTAATATCTGTATATATCCTTTTTTTCCTACAGGGAAATAGCATTCATTTTAAATTTACTATGACAGTGTGTTGTAAATGTTAAAGCATTTATGTAGTTGCTCAAAGGGACAGTTAGCATTTTGTATTGACTGATTTGAGTTTTGTATTAATGTTTTTACTCTTATTTAGTGAAACAGTATGTACCTCAGGAAAATTATACAGTTTTTCACAATTTTTTTTATTTCACATATAAGCATCCAAGATTCACTTTTTGTGAACTTTTTTCCCACATTGTATTGTATTATGTGTATACTACGATTATGTTTTTTGTAATTAAACTTCAGGATGTTTAATCTAAAATCTAAGATGTTTTTCTTCAAATTACTAATGAAAGTTGAATAACAAAAAGCTTGAGATTTTCCATTACAACTGAACATTTGCATGACATATCAATCAAATATGGCAATCTCATAAGATTTTTTGAATCAATAATATATTTATTGGGGTGCAGATATTTTTGAACAAGCCTGCTGTGTTTTAAAATGTCACACAATCTTCTGACGGTAAAACAAAACTGAACCCAAGAGTAGTTTATTTTACAGATAGTGACAGAGATAGAAAATAAACAGAATTGAACTATGAACCTGAAACCATGATAATGGAAACTTACCGACAGTGGAAAAAACTCAAACAAAGCTCAACAAGGTGCTAGGGAAACATGACGGCTGTAAATACAAGGGCTAACAAGACACTGGTGGGAACAATCAGGAAATCACAACGGGAAACAGGAAAAGGAACAGGAAATTCAACTACAAAATTAGAGACTAGCACATTTGAATATCAAGTTTCACTATCTTAAATGTTTGGCATTAAGCTTTTAATATATGTACTACAATTAGTCAATAAGAAATTTTGTTTCTTTTACTGAAAGCTAAATTATTTTTAAAAATGCACATCTGTGGTGTATGGCAAGCTGAACACCTTACTGTTGCATATTGTGTGATTTGTAAGTCTTCTAGTTTCACAGAAAGGGTAGATTAAGTTAGATTAAGCCAAAATTAGGCCTTAGTTCAATTGAGACATTTAAATAGCTTTTATAAACGTGTCTTAGAAGAAAAAGAAATGTGCATCTTGATGACAAATCAATGACACTGACATATTTTAAGATATACTAAATCAGTGTAAGTTGCTTACAGTTAAAACAGCTCAAACATGCATTTTAGTCTGACATTAGGCTTAAAGGGATAGTTCACTTTGAAATACATTTTTGATATGTTCTAGCTTACCTCAAGGGCATCCAAGATGTAGGTGTCTTTGTTTCCATGGTAGTTTCAATTTTGAAATTTTTAGGTCAAACCGTTCTTGTCTGCTCAGTCATATAATGCACATCTATGGTCACTTGGGCGTGGCTGTGGTTACATGAGGTAAAAAGAGCCTCGATCTCATGAAAGTTAGTATCTATGGCACGAATGTCATTTCTCGTGGCATTTATACACCAAAAACAGTTTTTGCGTGTATATGGCACATGATTTTGCGTACATATGATACGTACTTTTTGGCGCATAACATGCACGAATCTCCACCCCCTCCCCCCGAAACCTAACCCAGGGTTTTTTAGTGCATACCATATACACGCAAAAAACATTTTTGGTGTATAAATGCCACGAGAAATGACACTCGTGGTATAGATACGCATCTTCATGAGACTGTGTTGGGTAAAACAATATAAATACTGTTCATTTTCTCACACAAACCGCCCGTTTCGTCTCTTAGGCCATCAATGTGTACTTACATTTACGAGTCATTAAATTATGTTTAATTTGGACTTCTCTGTGCATGCTCTTTGAGGTGGTGACCATTATCCAACTATCCCTTTAAGCTTGTCTGTAAAAGCAGGGGTAAATGTATTCAACCTTCTCTACTTATACTACAGATTAAAGGACTTTCATAATTTTTTCATATTACAGAGTAATTGAAAAAATCAAAATGTGTTTTCTGTGGCAAAGTTCAGTACATTTAACATATATTTAGCTCAGCTTGTCCAACAGATCCACCCATCGATCTTCCAGTGCTGGGAATGCTGGAGCCTGTCCAATGTCTCTAATATATTTAAATTTGAAAATGTTATTTTATTAAAATATTACAATAGTATTTTTAATGATAAAGTGACTGTGAGCAGTGAGCTTAAAGGGTTAGTTCACCCAAAAATGAAAATTAAGTAATTAATTACTCACCCCCATGCTAACCCCCAAGACCTTCGTTCATCTTCGGAACACAAATAAAAGAAATTTTTGATTAAATCTGAGAGCTGGATCACTTCTACAGACTGCCTAAGGGACTGGCTCTGACGGCCCATAAAGTCATTAAAGAAAAATGTTTAAATATTCCATGTGCCTATAGTGGCTCAATGATAAGTTTATCAAGCTGATGAGACTAATTTTTTGTGCGAAAAATAACATAATAACAACTTTATTCGACTTATTCCATTACTCCTATGGGTGCATGTTGCGAGACCCAGACTACGACGTCTCTTCTTCAAGTACTTGCTTACTTGCTGGCTCACCGCTTAGCAGTATTACTGCCACTTACCGTATAAGATGATGTGCTGATATAGCCGGAGCGCGATCATCATCTTATACGGTAGGTGGCGGTAATACTCCTGAAGCGGTGAGCAGCCGGTAACAAGAAGTAGTCAAAGAAGAACGTCGTCATCTCAGTTCTCGCGTATGCGCCCATAAGGAAGTAATGGAATAGTCGAATAAAGTCGTTATTTATGTTTTTTTCGAACAAAAGTAGTCTCGTCGCTTGAGTAAACTTATAATTGAGCCGCTGTAGGCACATGGAATATTAAAACATTTTCTTTAATGACTTTATGGGCCGTCAAGAGCCAGTCCCTTAGGCAGTCTATTGAGGAGTGATCCAAGAAGGTCTTACGGGGTTGGTAACAGCATGGGGGTGAGTAATTAATAGGGTATGAGCCGAGTACAGCATTATCTGTATCTGTATCTGTATCTGTTAAACATATGAATTATCTGTATCTGTATCTGTACTCGGACGGGGCGGGGCATAAACCGGAAGTGGCGGGATTTAACCCGGAGGTGGTGTCGGGTTGTCTTGAAATGGGCGGTGCTTTAACGGGGTATGTTATTTTAAGCATGCAATTGATATGGGTTGATCAGAAATTGTTATTTATTGCTGATTAGAAAACTATATTTACATGACAGAATCAGCATTGAGCTTCACATCAATGTTTTTTTATCCGATCAACAAACAAACTATATACAGAACAGAACAAGTTTTGCAACAATGAATACAAGATGTGGTTGCAATTATTAAGTAAAATGTAATGAACAAGAGTTTTCATATGCAACATAACTTTCTTTTCTTTTCTTTTTTTTCTTTTTCTTTTTTTATGATAAGTATGATTTATTTATTTTTTCACACCAGGTGTGTGTGTGTGTGTGTGAGTGTGTGTGTGTGAGTAAGACAGAGAGAGAGAAGGGGGGGGGGGGGACTTTGATGACTGTGTTCTACGGATCAAATAGTCCAACGCTGTTTTTCAGATCTGCATTAACTTTAATGAAGACCAGTTGTTCCACATGGCTAGGGTCTAAGTTTGAACGCTGTGGACTGACCACATTTCCAGCTGTGCTAAAAACACGCTCAGACTGGACACTTGTAGGTGGACAACTGAGCATGCTGCAGTGCTAAGCGTGTAAGATTGGGCCAGCACTGAAGCTTGCCTGACCAGTATTTCACTGGGTCTTCGGTAAGGCTGATGTCCCCATCTGCCAGGTAAGCCTCCACATCACCTGATGGTAAATGTGTCCTCATTGGAATAGCCAATTTCTTTTTCTGCAGGAAAGACAAGACTGCAGTGCTGCTGCTGGCAGGTGTCTCTTCTGTGTTTCTTGCAGGTGTACCCACAGGGTCACAGAGCTCCATCCTGAGGAGTAATGTCCTCTTCAGTGTCTCCACATCAACATTGTTTGGAAAACAGCTGTCCTTATATCTGGGGTCAAGGAGAGTGGCAAGCAGAAATGTGGAGTTTGCAAAAATTGGTTTCGAAACGCCATTTTAGTTCTTTGCTCAGATTGGCTGCCAGTTTCCTTGCTGCTGTGCCTAACCTTTCCCTGGACTCAGCCGCAACATCTTGGCCCAGCCTCACTGTGGCATCCTGATCATCATCACCAGCCATGAACTGATCAGATTCATCCTCAGATTCTCCACCAGCATGCAGTGACCTGATGACTGGAGCACAGGCCATGCAGGAGGGGTAATGACCTCAGAGATGGAGGCGCTGTGTTTTGAGAGTGCCAGTGTGACCTCCTCAAAGGAATAAGAACAGTGAGCATGTCTGATGCTAACTCCCACTCATTTGGATAGATGATTGTTGGAGCTTTACCCATGTTAGACTCTTGTGTCATACTCTGCACAGCCCTGCGCTGCTCCACCAGCCGCTGGAGCATGTAGAATGTATAGTTCCACCTTGTTTTTACATCTGTGATGAGCGTGTGATGGGGGAGGTTCAACTGTGTTTGCAGCTCATGTAGTCTGTTGCTTGCTTTGCTTGAACGATGAACATGGCCAAGAATGCCTGGCTTTGGAGAGAAGGGATGTCACAACCCTGTCCTTCTCCAGAGCTTTGATCACCACCAAGTGAAGCGTATGGGACACGCAACGGATGTGCCCATATTCAGTCAAAGCTTTCACCATGTTCGCTGCATTATCTGAAACAACAAACCGTATTGTGAAAGACTGACCAACAGACTCTTCCCACTCTCTCATCTTTTCCTTAAGGCAGCACAGAATGTTGTTTGATGTGTGCTCAATGTCCAGCACACCAACATTTAGCAGCCCTGCTTTCCTCTGTACTGAAGCTTCCCCTACACGTTCACACCAGTGCCCAGTAAGACAAAGATATGCATGTGCATTATGATTGCTGGTCCAGAGATCTGTAGTGAGATTGATGACACCTCCCTCAGCTGCCTTAAGTGACTGGACCAACTCCCCTCTCATTGCCTCATACAGCTCAGGCACTACAGTTCAACTCAAATAGTGCCTCGATGGGATCTTATACTTGGGTCTAAAAAGCCAACAAGTGCTCAGCTCTCCTTCACCACAGAGAAAGGTTCAAGATCAGTGCAGATCATTTTACCAATCATCTCTGTAATTTTTTTTGACCTGGGATGGTTTGCTGAGAATGGCTGCTTTGCTGCAAATGCAGTGAGTATTGTTGAAGAGGAAGATGAATGTGACCCCTTAGCAGCACCCAGCTGAACACCAGTGACCCGAGAAGGAAGAGGAGAGGAGGAGGTGCCTGATACAGTGGGTTTTTCTCATGTGATGAACATATAAAAGATGGTTATGTAGAGATGTTGTGTTGTAATGTTTTGCATCTCTACCTCTGCTTAGCTTGGACTTGCATAGCTTGCAAATGGCTTTGGAGGGGTCATTTTCAGAAACAGTGAAAGAGTTCCATACTGTAGAAGTCCTCTTAATCTTTAGTGGAGGAGGACCTCCATCCGCAGATGCAATATTGGTCTCAGTGGGGGAAAGGTGTGTGCTACTGCCACTGTTTTCATTGTCACTGATTTGACCCTCACTGTCTTGCAAGGTTAAGCAAACTCTGACTGGTGGTGCAAGTGTTAGCTGAAGTACTCTCTGTATCACTCATAATTCTGTATCACTGATCATGAGAGAGGGAGAAAGAGGGAGGGGGGGTGTTTGTGTGTGTATCTTAATTAATTTGTGATATTATTTATACCACAACTACCTTTTTTTATATATATAAAATACCGCAAGATATCATATCAGTGCATGGAGTCCAAAAAACAACAACAACAAAAAAACTGAGGGTTAAAAAAAACAGCAGATGGTAAAAAATAAAAATAAAACCTCTGATGGCGGGCAGAGAGAGGGAGTTTCAGTGTGTATCTATTCTAATTATTTGTAATATAGTTTATTAGTTTTATATCAACTTTCTTTTTTAAATATAAAATATACAGCAAGATGTCAGACACTCAGTGTGTGAAGTCCCAAAAAACAAACAAAAAAAACAGACGGTTTAAAAAAGCCAGCAGACGGTTTAAAAAAAATAAAAATAAAAAAATAAATAAAACTCCGATGGCCGGCAGAGAAAGGGTGTGTGTGTGTGTCTATTCTAATTAATTTGTAATATAGTTTATTAGTTTTATATCACTACTTCATTTTTTTAAATATAAAATATACAGCAATGTCAGACACTCAGTGCGTGAAGTCCAAAAAAAAAAAAAATTCCCAGACGGTTTAAAAAAGCCAGCAGACGGTTTAAAAAAATAAATAAATAAAACTCCGAGTGGCCGGCAGAGAGAGGGTGTGAGTTTGTGGCTAATAATTAATTTGTAATATTAGTTTTATACCAAGGTACTTCCTTTATTTTTTTATGAAATACAGCAAGACAGTGTCAGACACTCAAGTGCGTGGTTAGAGAAAGCTGACGGTTTAAAAGAAAAAAAATCTCCGACAGGCAGAGACGCAACGCGAGTCGCATTCAAGCACCACCACGTCTGAACAAACCGCACGTTAACCAGAACTCTACTCTACTCTTACTCTACTGGCTAATAAGTAAGTAAATCTGAACCTGAAGAAACCATAAACGTTAATGGAAAAGAGTCAAGACACGCCCGCGAAGAGTGACTGAGGGAGAGACAGAGAGCTGTTCTCTTCTCAGTGTTCTGTGTGTGAGTGAGCAGAGCGGGACAGAGCAACACGTTACATGTATGCGTGTTGACGCGGCCTGTGACTATAGCCTATCACAGAACGTAGACACAGTCAGCTACCCAATGAGGATTTTATTCAATCCGAGCACAGATATTGACTCGTATTACTCGTATAACACTCGCAATCTCGGAAAAAGTGCTTTATCCGCAATCGCGAGACTCGTTTCAGTCCAGTATCCGGCTCAACTCTAGTAATTAATGACTTAATTTTCATTTGTGGGTGAACTAACCCTTTAAATATAACTGGTTACTACAGAGCTAATTGATCATTGTTTTTGGCTGTAAAAATGAATAGAACTTTTGTTTAGAGAAAACTGACTTTTGGCATTATTCATGATAATGCAAATCTGTTTCATAAAATGACCTTTAACCTTAACAGCTTGGTTTGGCTGTTTAAATGTATGATACATTTAAAATCTCTTGCTTTTTTGATTGCTGTCTTCTGGAAAATGGATGAAAGATTATACAAAGAGGTTAAAGTACCTGCATTTGTTCAACTCTGGCTAAAAGATTATAAAGATGTGTAACTTAGCGAGAGATTGAGTCGACAGGGTCCGTGTACACCTCAAATGGAGTACACTTTGAAAGGCTATGTGTACGTGTAAAAACAACAAAGTATACTTTGGGCTGTAAAGCTACCCATGCCACCAAACCTCCTTAACTTTACCCGTATCCCACCTCAATAGCAGCTGAACTGTTTTGGGTGACACTTTATTTTACAGCGTCCTTGTTATACGTTACATGTAGTGACTGTAAAAATAACAATAAATTATGCATTAATTACATGCAACTAAACCTAAACCAACCTCTCATCCTAACTCTGACCTTATAGTAAGTACATGTAGTTGCTTATTATTACTAAGTACTTAAATGTGTAATTAAACTGTAACACAGACACCTGTAACCCTGTTTTGCAGCACGACATGAACCCCATACATTGTACATAACAATTGATTGATTGGTTGATTGATTGATAGATAATGTATAAAAATGGGGAAGGGGTCATTTTCATGCCATAATGTCGCAATGCAAAAAAAATCTTACAAATCTTAATAAAAAATCTTTCCATTTTATTTTCAGAGTAAATTGTGACCGAGGCATTTTTGATTGTGTGTTACATAAGCCATAGAGGGTTATGAAACAGTGTGTGATGCATGCTTTTCCAAGAACGGTGTCTGAACAGCACATACACAAATAACAATGATAGTAATAATATGTTCGTTTTCCTATTTTTGGACACAAACACCTATTTGTATCTAGCAACAAGACTACAGATTATGTAGATGTTCATCATTATATTGCTGATGTTGATTTTTAAGACCGTGTCCTAGTTTTATGGTCTGTGATATTGTTTGCGAGCAGTAATGGTTCACATGATTTTCTTTCATATTGGCTTTACAATGAATTTAAAATCTCACCCTCAATAAACAATATAATCAGACGGAAATATTTCAAACAGGTGCATAAGCCATCACATGCTTCCATTAAAAGGGTTTTAATGGACTATAGATACCCATGGATAACCCCTGGAAGCCCACCTCCTCTCCTTTGTGCATCTTATCCTGTCTTGTATCCTGTTCCGCACCAAGGAATGTCACATCTCTTTCCCATATTGTTTGCCATGTCATGTAGTAAACCAGTGTTGTGACATGAGTGTCACGATAAGTAGCCCAATAATAAATTAATTTACTGCATAATAAAAAACAATATTGTATTCCAAAGTTAGTGTTTATGTTACTTGTAAAAATGCCTCTATTTGCATTTTTCAAATTACAAAAGCTGAATTGAAAATGAACATGAATTTGAGGATGTCTCAAAATAACTAATAAAGCTGAAATAATTGGTCTAATTCTTCAAGAGTAAGGAAATCCACACCACATCTGTAATGATATTGACAGAGGAACGATATGATTGGAATCACCTTTCAGAATCCATTCAAATGTAGCACACGCTTACAATTAAGAGAAAGTTATTGTCCGTTAGTGTAGATAACAATATTTGTTATAGTTTTTTATCATTTATAGTTGTTCTTGGTGTAAACAGGTATTTATCCCCTGCTGGTAAATGCCGTAACTACAAACTCTGCGGGAAAAATAATCTTTCTCCATTGATGGCTGTTGAAATCTAGCTGTGTATTCTGACTAAATAAACAGTTTTCAACATAAAATGATAATTATTTTATTATACTAATGATGATGTGATGCTTTTTTTAAATGCTTTTCCCTGTCTGCTGCCTTTGCCCATCACATCTCAGGATAGTCACTATACTTAAAGGGATAGTTCACTTTGATATTAATTTTTTAGATGTTTTAGCTTACCTCAAGAGCATCCAAGATGTAGGTGTCTTTGTTTCCACAGTATTTTCAATTTTGATAATCTTTTGGTCAAACCGTTCTTGTCTATCAGTCATATAATGGAAGTCTATGGGGTCACATTGATGTACACATTGATGGCCTAAGACACAAAACGAGCGGTTTGTGCGAAGAAAACGAACAGTATCTTATATCGTCTTTACCTCTTGTAACCACAGCCACGTCCAAGTGAAGGCACGGGCACTTTGGTCTGCGCTAAGCACCAGAAGTGATCTCTTGCGCGGTTGCAAATATATATATATATATATATATCAATGTGTACTTAGATTTACGAGTAATTAAATCATGTTTAATTTGGACTTGTCTGTGCATGCTCTTTGGACATGGACCCCCATACCTGCATTATATGACTGACAGACAAGAACGGTTTGACCTGAAAATATCAAAATTGAAAATACTGTGGAAACAAAGACACCTACATCTTGGATGCCCTTGAGGTAAGCTAAAACATATCAAAAATTAATTTAAAAGTAAACTATCCCTTTAAGGACTTGTGCTGCATTCCACAGTACTTCACATTTTTCCCAACATTCTTCTGAGAATAAAAATAAACCTTACCCCTGCTTGATGTGTCACTTGACTTGATGGCGGCGAACAACTAACCTATTATAGAGAGCTGGTTTATACAGCAGTGTAATCCTGCAATAGGTTAACATTTTTAAGAGGGTTACCCAGTCGTTATGTTTAGGGTTATGTGTTGGCCAGGAGAATATCAATTACATTTAAATAATTAAAACAGAAAATCATTCCTGAAAGTTAATAATACAAATACAGAATTGAAAAATAAAAGTGTCCTAGGACTTTGGTTTTGCAGGATTGTGTGAATCGGTATGTGTGAAAAAATACAGGAATTTGAAAACTATTACCATACTCGTAGTTAATACCATTAAATTAGATGGTTTAAATGTTTTGGATAACAAATTACATGTTCTAATTTTGGGACAATATGAACATCGCTTATTTATGATTTTGCTAAAACTGGCAGAACATGAAATGGCGCCATCTTGTGGTGTGATTGACTGGAACGTACTGAGACTGAAAGTGGGACCTTTCTCTTGGCATATTCCCACTTCTGACCTTTGATTTGGTGCCATCAGTCATTTAGTGTTGTCACTTCCATCACAACCAACAATATTGCCAAACTACAGATTCTGATTAGAAAGTTTGTGTGGGTTATGTGATATATGTGATATGCAAGGCTTAATAACTCAAGTATTTCAAGCACAATTCAAGTATTTTGTACACACTCTAAAAAATGCTGGGTTGTTTTAACACAATTTTGGGTCACATATGGACAAACCCAAACATGGGGTTAAAAATGTAACCCTACCGCTGGGTTTGTCCATATTTGACCCAGATGTGGGTTGAAACAACGCAGCATTTTGCAATCTCCTTCATTTAGTCATATTAAAGGTAGTGTAGGTCAGAATTGGAAAAAAAAACTTTTTTTTCCAAATTTCTTTAAACTTTCTGTATATATCAATGCATAATTAAAATCTAAGTACTCTGAAAAAGAAAATATAAAAATCGAGTGTCTGTAGACCTCTCACTGACTGTTTTAAAGACATCTCATTATTTCCATTCACTTCACCCCCTCCCTTCTTGGCTCCTTCCAAAGCCACGCCCCCAAAACACATGAACGCTGCAACTTCCGACAGCTGAGCTGAAGACGCATTATTTACCTCAGACGAGCGGAGAGGGGAGGAAGAAGTGCATGTAGTGACATCGTGTCAGAAACACATGTAAATAAAAAAATCTGAACTATCATGAAGATAAACAAATAAGTTGTATTTTATTACTCTCTATCAAGCTAGCATATTGATATTGGTAAAGCTTACAATGTTGATTCGCTAACGAGCTAGTTAGTTATCTATAAGGCAAAGCTAAAAACAGGTTGCATGATACACGTTTTTCCATTGCCATCATTTACACTGTGATGAAGAGGAATTTCGTGTAAGATTCATTACATATATATGGTGTTCTGCATGTAAGAGTTTGCTTGATGAAAGCATTGTTGATTCTGATGAGGACTACACACCCGAGACAAGTAAGTTACCCATAGACAGTATAAGACAGCAAGTACCGCATCGTCAGCTCGAGGACAGATCCGTGGTCGCGGGCGAAGCAGAGGAGGTCGTGCAACTAGGTCCGAGGAGTCTAGAGGACGGGGTGGTCGAAGTGCAGGGCAAGGAGCACTTTTTAGACAAGAGGACCTGCGTCGGGTTTTGCATCTTCAAGCTCAATCAAGCACGCGAACAGGTACTATCTGGATACGCGCAAGTGGGCAGGTCCTGTGTGGCAAAAGGGTGGTTGCCATGGTTGCGAGAGAGTGACAGTCGCCTAAGCCAATCCGTTGTTTCGTCCCGGTTCGAAATAATGAGCTGTGTTTAGTGCAGATTAAACGGTCTAGAGTCACTCGATTTTTATACTCTTTTTTATCAGAGTACTTACATTTTAATTATGCATTGATATATATAGAAAGTTTAAACAAATTTGGTAAAAAGTTTTTATACAATTCTGACCTACATTACCTTTAATGTGAAAGTGATCATATCATTTCATTGTGTATTGAAGAAGGTTGTTTACACCACGCTCTCTGATTTTGCCCTGTTTTGGTAACATCAAGCATAACAAAAAATTTGTTAAAAAAAGTTCAGTTTAGGAAACAAACACAAAGGAGTTTCCCTGCACATTCACTATATAAAATTCACTGGAGGAAAAAGCTCACATAGCCGTCGTCAGATTTGGAAGTCGCTCAAAAGTCTCTTTCATGGTGAATTCACCTGAATGATATTTGTATGACATCTAAATAAAAGACACAGTTTGTACTAAATGTCAGCTTGCTTATTTTGCTCAAGATAAAGATTTATTAATTCCACATGTAATACAATCTAGAAACTACTGTATGCTTCTATCACAGGTTTAGAGTAGATGCTCCAACCACACAACTTTGCGATGCTGTTTGTGAATATTCGTTGGTACCATGGCATCTAGAACAATTTTTGTTATAGTATAGGATTTAGTATTTGGAAATTTCTCCTTCCAAATATCAATAATATCAAATTTATCCATTAAAGTATTTAATTTAGGCTTAGCAGAGGCAGACTGTTTAGGTGGCAGTCTATCGAGATTATGTCAAGGTTTATGAATCGGCTGTCTCATGCTGATGTGTCTGCGTGAGTGTAATTGTGTGGGTGTGGTTACTCGTGAAAATTCTCATTCATTCCAGTTCCCTTTTTATACCCAGCATTTTCTCTCTCTTGTTGTCAGATCGTTGTGGTTGTTCCTTGGTGTGTTCCTGTGCTCGTGCCTTGTCTGTTCTGTTCCTTGTCTGGATTTCGTCAGTTCCTTGTCATCTGGATGTTCCACTTTCCCTGGGTTTCACTCGAGCACGCTGTCATCTGTTTCCACCACCGGATCACCATCTCGTCCTTGCTTCACTGACCATCTGAGTGTTGTCCCCGATCTATGTCTGGTCATCATTGTTTTACTTGCATCTTGCAATCCTCCTGTTATTTCCTCACAGATTATTATCAGGCACAATATTGAAGTCCCCACCAATTAAAACTAAAACTTTTAATAAACATAAAATGCTGGGTAACACTTTATTTGAAGGGGTGTGCATAAGGCTGTCATGACACTGTCATAAACATGACATAACACCTGTCATGAACATGAAGGAGTCTTTATGAATGTTCATGACTTTTGTCATTAAGTCTCATTCGGTAAATTATGACACTTTTAATGCAAAGTTGACATTGTTTAAAATGTCTTTGTCATGACAACTTGACATCAACCAAGAAATCATAACTAGTACAACATGTTCCACTTTACTTGAGGTAAGGGGAAATATTAATGACATTGTTGTTAAAGCATTTGACAGTGTAATGACAATAATGACATCTTTATAACTAGAACAATGTGTTCCACTTTACTTGAGGACAAGTCAAATATTCATGTCACAGTTATAATGGTGTCATGACAACCAAAGTTAAAACCAACCATAACATATGATAGGGTAATGTAATGTTAACACATTACAGGTTAACAGGTTATGATTTCTTGGTTATATCAAGTTGTCATAACAAAGACATTTTAAACAATGTCAACTTTGCATTTAAAGTGTCATAATTTACCGAATGACACTTAATGACAACAGTCATGTTCATGACAGGTGTTATGTCATGTTTAGTCTTATGCACACCCCTTCAAATAAAGTGTTACCAAATGCTGTCCAGAGGTTTAGAACAGAAATCTTCAGCATATAATAAATGTAAAAACTAAAGTCTTCCAGAGAAACGGGTTTGACAGAAAGTAACTTAGATCCTCCGTTCAGACAGCAGAGCATTCTCTGTGATAGAAAACACCCTGTGCCAGCCAGCTCAGGAACTCACAGGAGGTCAGATTTCAGCAGATGATGAAGGGCAGGTGCTGCACGGGTACTCTGTAACAAGCACAGCTTAGTAGCAAATACTCAAGAGGTAGAACAATCTCCAAAAGAGCACAGGGCAGGACAGGAACGAGAGGTAAGTGCTCAGAGGTCTCAAAGGTATTACTCTTGAAATAATCTGGCAAAGAGACAGGGAAAAGCAGAGTAAAAAACTCGCTGACTACTACACTACTCATCACTCATGTGTCCAAGAGGGGGAGACAGAGTAAGGAGAAAGAGAGCCAGGATCATGACATATATATATATATATAAGTAAATATATATATATATATATATATATATATATATATATATATATATATATATATATATATATTTCATGGGTGTGTGTGCAGGGCATATGATTTGATTGTTCGGTGTAAAACATATACACACAAAATAATGCCAAACTGTCGTTTTGTTGAGTGTCCCCATAAGATCAGTCTTACATTAATTAAATAAAGAATCAAATGAACGTAAAGAGTGTGAGGGCGTGAGAGATCTGCATCTCTGCCAGCAGCGGCAGGTCTTAAAGGATTAGTTCACCACAGAGGTCATTTTCTACAAAAAAATAAAAAAAATGTATATACTTTTTTTTTTTTTTTTTGCATTTTTGACAGCTATGGAAGATCAGTGGGAAGCATTGTATAATCTTCTATCAGTGGGATTGTACCCATCAGGGTCCAAAGTCAGAAAGGCAGAACATTCGAAGATATGCACTTAAATTCAACTTTAAATTTCATTTATGTTGATTTTATTATTCATTTGTTGCCATCTTGATTTTCTTTTCCAACAAATGTCCTTTTAGTCTTTTACTTCATAGTCATGTTTTCTCTTTAATGTAGATGGAGAGATTTTTTTATGGAAGTAAAAGAGTGATCAAAACCAAAGAGGAAGCCAGGGTGCTTTTTGAAGAATTCCATTCTGTCTCGCGTTTGTGGGCACACAGGGATTGGAAAATACGTGCTGCCATCAGTGGCAGATTTGACTGTTTTTACAGATTTTACAGTTGACATTGAAATTGGGTATGTGTTATTTAATATATAGCTCATATATATATAGCTCATATATTTAAAGCTCATATATATAAAGCTCACAAATGTAAATTTAAAACATTTTCTGAAAGGTATTAGAATGAAAGCCTTTGACTGCAGTGCATAAAGGTAAATAAGTGTAGAAACATACAGTATACTGTACATATACCAAACCTGCTTTATACACCCTAAAGTTACTTTACATTTTGTTTACTTAATAGATTTCTGCTGTTTGGGAGCTTGTTGACATTGATTTAACTGGAAACTGCATTATGGCTTTAAATACATACTCACAGCCACAGACTTCTCCTCTAAGTGGTTTGAGGCTTTTCCTTTATTTACAGTCTCATAATTTACAGGCATGGTTGTCCCCAGAGAATTCTCTAGATCAGGGAAAGGTATTTGTAAATTATGTAAGTGTATTTAAGTTGGAGAAATGAGAAATAGTTGAGTTCAAATGTCATTCTAGTCATTACTCGGTAGCCTGGTAAATAAGCAGAATACGGACCAAGTAGTTTAGTTCTCAGGCTGGAAGACTGTCATTGGGGCAGATGAAATGGGAGACAACAAACATTAAACAAACTTTGAAACATTTGTTCAAATATATAGCTAGTAGTGATGTATGTCTCGAGATTGGTCTTGGTTTCGAGACCGGTCTCAAGACCACTTCTACGTGGTCCGGTTTTGTCACGGCCTTGGTGGTCTTTGGTCTTGATCTCGTACCGCTCTGCCTTGTCTGGGTCTCGCCTCTCAGATCGACATAGTGGTCGGGGATTTAGCAGTACAATTCTACAACACCCACAACGTTATCTGCAATGGATTAAATCACACGTCCGAGTGAAGACAGTGTGGTGTGCACATGCAGTGTAAAGACAGTGCGAGCCACAAGCGAAAACACCATATCCGCACCACTGATCGCAGCGGCAACCAGCACTTTGATCACTTGATTAAAAAAACAAATATCATGTACAATTTTTGATATATTCATATTTAGAAAAACACATGATGAGTTTTAACTTCATTCAGGAGATTTTGGGTAACTGAACAGCTGACAGATGACTTTTAGCATACTCGCCGTAACTAGGGATGGGAATTGCTAAGATTTTATCAATATCAATGCCACTAATGATTCTGCTCTATTCAAGCACGATTCTTTAACAATCCCCTTATCTGATTCCTGATAGCACTGTGTGGGAAAAAGTAGTCATATGCTTTTTGGGGGAAAAAACAAGTGGTTTTATTTGTTTTAAACCTTACACTTGACTAAGCAAACTGTACTTTTTATGTAATTTATGTAATAAATGGAACCTTATTGAAAAGTGTTACTATTAGTTATTCACCGATTATAAGTCCCGTGAGTTCAGTGTTGGAAGATCAGTTAAGTTGTTTTAACCATTCATTAAAACAAATCGGTTAAATGAGTCATAAGTTTCGCGAATTGAACGTGTCATCATCCAACGTGCGTTGTGTGATTATCCCGGCGGTTGGGACATCCCACAAGATGTGCGTCATCAAAGAAAACATTTCATCACTGGATCGGTTTTTTTTTTGCTCATTTGAAGTGTGGTTTATATCAGCTGAATGTGCTGAATGCTTTTCAGGGAAGATTAGGCAACATAGGCCTATTTTAGCACAATTCACTGTCAGCGATAATTCAGGAAAACACAAACCTCCTAATGCTCCACATGAAACTTTAGTCTCCTGATCAAGCGGCAATATTCTAATCTGAAACATGAAGCCCATCCTTGAAGTGTGAAAAACTGCAATACATCGAAAACCCACTAGAGGCCAGTCCCAAAGGGAGCAAATGTCCATATACCCAATGTTACAATGTCCATAAATTCCGTTTTTTATACAGTTTGGTCCCATGGACTTTTATTGTAATCTTCAATATTTTCTGCGTGCCTGACAACTGTGAGGGTTTTATTTTTTCTAACTCGTTAGCTCTAGATCGTATTTACATATAACTGTATGACAAATAAGGGCGGTTAACATCGATTGACAGCTGATAACGGGCGTCTGAGTGCGAATTTGACGCTCGGCCACTATCTGACACATGGTGACGTCACAGACGCTTTGTCCATATTTTTTACAGTCTATGCTCCTGACCTTACAATCGTGTTCGATTATTTTGATTAATACGTGCGAGGGAGAGAGAGAGAGAGCAAGACAGCGTTTAGTTTTGAGACGGTGAAGCCTGAGAGAGAATGCGCGCGCACGACCGGGGCACTCTCTCAATCTCTCTCTCTCTCCCTGCTTGTTCAGTTTAACATGCGCACTGTCACAAGCACAGCGGTTCATCACTACAGGGAGAGACAATTTTACTCACCGATCAAATAAAGCTTTGGTGGTACAAAAATTCGCTTGGGACAGTTGTGAGTTCACGGTCTGTAGCCTACATACTATGGTTGACTCAGAGCAGGAGCCTCGATTAGAGGACTCGTTAACATCGAGGGCATACAATATCGATGGATCGTAAAACTTAGAACCGGTTCTCGAGTGGAACCGGTTTTCGAATTCCATCCCTCACCGCCAACAGTGTGTGTAACCATATCGACAAAACGACCAACTTTCGGATCCTGCACTTAAGCTTATAATTTTGTTTTTAAAAATGTAATTATATATTTAAAAGTTGCAGAATGGATTCAATTGGAGACCTCGAAATCAGCAGAGATAGGCAGGCAATGCAAAACAAAAAAAAGTTATTGCTTAGCTTCAACAACACTAATCTGTTTTATTAACCTCTCCGGTCTCGACTTGGTCTCAGATTTGGTCTCGGTCTTGGCCTTGACTTGGTCTGTCTTGGTCTTGTCTTGGTCTCAATACCCTCTGGTCTTGGTAGTGTCTTGGTTTAGGCGGTCTTGACTACAAGTCTAGCAATTACAGTAGCACAACATTTGAACTGGATCCCATTTAACCCCTCATTTAACTGACCCATAGCCCTGTCTTAGAGATGTGCTGTCACAAAATGTACCACAACAAAGGGAAAGTTATGGACCAGGATTCTATACATGTGGCAATTTAATAAAATGTCTTCCTAGCAGCTGGTGGGAGTTTCCGGTCTTTGTCCTGCAGCTGTTGGGTGTCAACCATGAAGTTCACCTCATACCCCTACAATGTCCCATCAAAGGGAACATAAAATTTTTTAAAAAATTAATCACGGCATTCAAAAAATGAAAATTAAAACGGCAAATAGACCATGTAGCAATTTAATACATTGATGGTTCTTCTTGTGTCCCCTTTCGACTTTAATTTTATTCTATTATTTGCTGTGTTGATGAGCCTCTAGCAATAATAGGCCTCTAGCCTGGTGCTAATGAAATCCATCAGCTGTGTTATGTTGTAGGCCTTCAGCCTATAGAGGACCTGGTCCTTCAGCACCCTCATTGCACTCTCCACATAATTTCCCTCGTGTGGGGAGATGGGAGTGGAGACAAATCGTCCAGGCCTCACTTCTGCTGAAAACAGATGTTAGATATTTGCAAATATATATATATGAAGCTTTGCCGTGGAGTCTTGTATGAGGCCCCCAAGTATGAGGCCTCAAGTTTTCCTGGATTTCTTGCATACACCATAGCCTTGAAAAGCTGTAGCAGGGTTTGACGGTCAGACTTTGGTACTGCATTGTGGGCATCCCACAGCCACCTCCACCTTGCCTGCAAAATGTGGAAAACTCAGAGGACAGGGTGTGTATGTGGATAAGACTCGCTGAGGGCCTGTCGTCATGTCTGGCAGTCATCAGTCATTGCCACTTGTGGGCCGAGCTCTCCTCTGTGGAAAAATGCATCCTCCAGAAGAATGCTTTTGAGGAGCTGCAGACCTGCAGTGATGACAGTCTGAGACTCAAATGATGTTATCATTACACCCAAAGGCAATCCTCCAATAGCTGGGTGGGTCAAATTTAGGAATACTCTGCTATTTGTTCTGTCGCAATTTCCAGAAGAGTCCACAAAGACCATCTCTGCACTCTCAAATGGACTCGCCTCATGAGGGGGCTGCATAAGGCAATGATGATGTTCTTGGAATCTGCAAACATCTTCCCACACTCTGCCCCCTCCTTTTTGTTGCATGCATCAAGTGGTGCCTGTAGGGTGGTGAGCATGGCATCTTCGGATAACTCCCCATACAACCTCTTGAAAATGTTGTAATACAGCCTAAAATGACAATTATACACAGGATTTAGTACATTATATCAAGTACATTATCAACATTATCACATCATTTTTTACTTGATAATAGTGATCACATTCTTAAAATGTTCCAATTGTAGGTTTTACTTTTACTTACCAAAACCAGAAACTTAGATCTGGACAATTCGAGTGATCAGCAGCTGCAAAGACGTATGAGTCGCCAATCTCCTGCTGAAGGTCGTATATCAGTGTATTTAAAGCAGAGAAGGGAGAGTGGCCACTTTGAAAAATAGTCTGTAGTTTGTTGATTGTCTCTGGTGCTACATCTTGGTACCTCATAGACTACCTTGAAGATAACCTTGGGCCCATTGTGTTACGGGTGTAGGACTTGAGCCGCTTTAAACAGGAAAAGCTCCTTTCTACTCCTGCAGATGTAGCTCCAATTGTTGCCACTTATGAGAACAGTTTGTGAAGCTAAGGCATTGCACTGTCCAACTCCATGTCTTTAAGGAACACCAAGTAATCACATAGTTTAAGTTCAGACCTCAGTTTCCCTGAATTAAAGTGATGGCCATAACTTTTCAGGACACGTTGAAAGGCCTCCTCTGGAAATACTTGCCTCATGTCATCAAATTTCCCTGGATTTACTAATTCTAAGAAGAGCGTACTTTCCAAATTTGAAAACGTCGAGGAATCTGCTCCAAGATGTTATCAAGGATGGCCATGTACAGATTTCTGTAGCGCCTCTTGGGTATCCTGTTATTGGGTCAGACGGTGCTCTGACCTCTTCTCTTTGACAAATGCAAGAAGAGACTCAATTATTTTCTTGCAGTAGAGAACATCCATCTCCCTCAGCTGAACAATGTCAAAGATCAGTCTCAGAGAAGATTTGTTCATATGTGTACTGTACATCATGAACACAAACTTAAAATCCTCCAGTCTCCTCTCAAAGCCTCACAAAGGCACAATCCAGTGTATCATCATCCGTTGTCATATTTGTAATGATGTTATCAAATGTCTCCAGAGGCTATCATAATTGTTTGCCACAGTGCTCACTATGCGTGATGTGAAATTCCATCGAGTAGGAGCGTTCTGGGCAACCTTGCCTGCAGACTCCAGAAAAGACGTCATCTTTGTGGATTTTGAAAGAAATCTGGCAAACCCAGTGAGTGATGTAAAAAAATTACATCAACATAGGCCTATAAGGGGCAAGCATCTTGCCCCTTTAGAAACATAAAAAATTTCATTAAAGCGCACCTGAATTTACCTGTTGTTTCATCCACTTGCCATCCAAAAAAGGGAGAATCATGAATTTTCTCTCTGATCTGATCAGAAACGGTTGCGAGGGCAGAGATCAAGTCATTTTGAATAGTATACCAGAAAACAATAAAATTAGTTATTAATATAAATATGAACTAAATACGTCCACATTGTGCTGCAGGCTGTTATCAATGCTAATGATAAAGGGAAATACACTCAAACTATACCACACATTTTTTGCACATTAACACATTTAGGCTGTTGAAGTTTAAAATAAGCCCATCTATTGCAACTCTCACTCTATACCTGAAAATAAAAGAGATGAATATATTTGTAAATTAGTACATCTAAAACAATGTAGAATACAAACATATATATATATATATATATATATATATATATATATATATATATATATATATATATATATATATATATATATATATAACTTCATTTAAATAAAAAAAAAATTACACAAAAAAAAAACAAAAAAAAACACAAAGTTAAACTATTGCTTTTTGGCTGTGTGTATAATAAGTTGTATACCATTTCAATCATGCTTTCGTTGGGGTTATCTTCCAGCATGCTGCAAAGCACACCGTACTCCTCTGTATTACCTATGAATTTGTTAACATTAAGATAAATATGAATTAGTTGGGCAATCATATAATAGTGTACTAAATGTCAACATTAACTCCATGAAAAAATCTAATCTCAGACCTATTCTGAATTACATTAAATCATTCTTGCATTACCTTTTAGTTATTTTCTACTCTATGATTTTCTTCTCAATCCCCTCTGTACGTTTGGATATTCTTACTTGATTAAATAAAATTTTCAAAGTGAAGATAGCATACATAGCTACAGAGGTGTACTACTGTACATTACAATACATGCATTACGACGGCATTACAGAATTTCACCTCGACATCCAAGTGTGCAGGCTACTTTCATGCATGCTGAGCTGACCGCTTCAGGCGTAGTCTGAACATTGCTGATTGTTCCTGTCAGCAGGTATTGTTCAGCACACTGAAACTTAAACATTAATTGACAGATGATTTAATTCAATTCATTATAACATTTCCAGACCTGAAGCCACATGTGCAAATATATTAACACACATAGATTCAATCCCAAAACTCCACAACTGCCGGAATCCATCTACGGATCATGCTTCAGGGTACGTAATTGCCACTGGGCTGTTTGCTCATCACACCTCAAAAATTCCTAGATGCCGACGAGACATTTGTACTGTTTTGAATCGAATAGGATAATGTGACGAGCGTCCTCAGAGGAAGCAGCGCCGCCCTGGCAACCAACACAAAATACCTGCACGTCCTCATCGCCAGCTGATCGGTCATAGCTGCTCCCAATCAGCCCACAGCCACATAAGCAGCACATGTTTAGCAAACAGGCAGACACTAGTCTCTGAACTGAATGGAAGTGCTGGTCTAACCTTTCTCTCTGTTCTCCCCAGAAAGCAGTGAGTGACCGACAGCCCATCGTTTTGGAGCACATTTGGACACCCACTTTCGTTTGAATTGAGCACGGAAGAGCACTTAAAGCACCAGCCACCACACACCAGCTGAACTTCTTTCACCAGCTTTATTTGATTGTAAATAAATCCACCCTCCACCCTTTTCACGAAGCCTGCCTTGTCGAGTGTTTCTTCACCCCGTGACAGTGGTGGAGAATGTGGGCAAGAATCACTATCTCGTCACCCCAAGGTACCTGGCTGGTGGAGGCTGGCCTGGTGAAGGACCTGCCGGTGGCCGTACTACTTGGAAGAGATTGGCCCGGCTTCGACAGACTGCTCACCTCCACTACTCAGCCTGCCAGCCCAGAGGGAACCGTCAAAGACGGAGACGGCCTCGTGGACCCCGCCGCCGACCTGCCCTGCTCGTCTCGGACAGCGGGAGAGATGGTGAGTCCCCCTCCCAAATTACTAATCTGTTCTATGATGTATACCAACAGGCTGCGGGAGGGGGCTCCTTCGCCAAGGAACAATGGGAGGACGATCGGCTCAAGCATTGTTGGGCTATGGTGCGAGTCGTCGATGGATAAGACGTCCTCCCCTGGCCCCATCCTCTCCCGCATTTTATCGTTGAGAATGGCCTGCTGTACTGTGTCGCTCAGCAGAGGGGGAGGAGAAGAAATTGCTGGTTGTTCCCAGAGCCAAGACTGGAACCATCCTGGAGCTGGCGCATTCCCATCCCATGGCAGGTCACCTCTGGGCAGCCAACACCACTCAGCGCATCCGCGACCGCTTCCTCTGGCCGGGCCTCAGAGGCCGAAGTTGAGCGGTTCTGCCAAGCCTGCCCGACTTGCCAGGTCACGTCGCCCCGGCCCGCTCATCCCGTTGCTGATCATCAAAGTGCCCTTTGAGCGGATTGGAATGGACATAGTCGGGCCGTTGCCAAAGTCTGCCCGGGGACACGAACACATCCTGGTGATCGTCGACTATGCCACCCAGTACCCAGAAGCAGTTCCCCTACGTAAGGCCACCGCGAAGTCCATCGCCCAGGAGCTGTTTCTGTTGGCCAGCCGAGTCGGTCTCCCCTCTGAGATCCTGACTGACCAGGGGACCCCCTGGGGACCCCTTCATGTCTCGGCTGATGGCGGATCTCTGCAGGCTGCTACGGGTGAAACAGTTTAGGACCACAGTCTACCACCCTTAGACAGACGGACTCATGGAGAGATTCAAACAGACCCTTAAGCAGATGCTTAGTCGAGTGACGGCAGAGGATAAGCGGGATTGGGACCTCATGATTCCCTACATGCTCTTTGGATTCCGCGAAGTTCCCCAGGCCTCAACTGGCTTCACCCCCTATTGAACTCCTGCTCGGTCGTCAACCACGTGGTCTCCTGGACGTTGCAAGGTAAGCTTGGGAGAAGCAGCCTTCCCCTCATTGTACTATCATCGAACATGTTCGACAGATGAGAGAGCGGATCGATCGAGTAATGCCATTGGTCCGCAAACACCTCGGCAAGGCCCAGCAAGCCCAACAACGCCACTATGACAGGGCAGCCCAACCACGGGAATTCCAGCCCGGAGACCGTGTCAGGGTCCTGGTCCCCAGCTCTGCCTTCAAGTTCCTGGCCTCCTGGAAAGGGCCATATAGGTGCTGGAAAGAATCGGACCAGTCACGTACAGGCTGAGGCAGCCTGGTCGACGGCAGGCGGAAAACTCTACCATATAAACCTCCTGAAGAAGTGGGTGGGGACGCGGGACCAGCTGGCTGCCTTGAGTCTCACCATTCCCGTGATTGTTGACGTCAACCCTCATCTCTCGGCTGCAGAAGGTGGAGTTGCAGCACCTGGTCAGTCAGTTCCAGGATGTGTTCTCTACCCAGACTGGGCAGACCAGCGTGATCCAGCATGACATCAAGACATCCCCTGGAGTCATCGTCAGGCAATAGCCCTACCGTATCCCAGAAGCTCGTCGGCAGGCTATTGAGGATGAGATCCAACAAATGCTGAAGTTGGGGGTAATTGAACCATCCCAGAGTCCGTGGTCCAGTCCCATTGTGATGGTCCCAAAGCCGGATGGCACCCTCCGCTTTTGTAACGATTTCCGCCGCCTGAACGAAGTCTCCGAATTCGACGGGTACCCTATGCCTCGAGTCGACAAACTGCTGGACCGCCTCGGAAGGACCCGGTACATCAGCACCCTAGACCTCACCAAGGGCTATTGGCAGGTACCACTCTCCGAAGCTGCTAAGCCGAAGACTGCCTTCTCGACTCCCAGTGGCCACTGGCATTAGCGGACCCTTCCCTTCGATCTGCACGGGGCCCCCGTGACATTCCAGAGTATGATGGACATCATCCTGCCGCCCCACCAGGCATAGGCAGCTGCCTACCTAGATGACGTGGTGATCCACTCCGAGGCATGGGAGGAACATTTGGATCGTCTGCGGAGGGTGCTCTCAGAACTCTGGCGGGCTGGACTCACCGCCAATCCCCGCAAATGCCACCTAGCTCTCTCCGAGGCCAAGTACCTGGGCTTCCAAGTCGGACGAGGCCTCATACGGCCGCAGGAAAAGAAAGTAGAGGCCATCCACTCCGCCCCCGAGACCCCGGACGAAGACCCAGGTACGAGCCTTCTTGGGATTGGCAGGTTATTATCGATGTTTTATCCCCAACTTCTCCTCTTTAGCCACCCCCCTGACAGACCTGACTAGGAAGGGGCAGCCGGAGAAAGTATGCTGGACCCCAGCGATCGAGGAGGCATTCACCCAGGTCAAAGCAGCGCTTACGTCCTCACCCGTACTGCGCGCTCCGCATTTCAACTGCCCCTTTCTGCTGCAGACGGATGCCTCCGACACAGGACTGGGAGCCATCCTGTCCCAAATCCAGGAAGGTGAGGAGTATCCGATCATTTACATCAGCAGGAAGCTGTCCCCGGCCGAGAGGAAGTACGCCACCGTGGAGAAGGAAGCCCTGGCTATCAAGTGGGCAGTCCTGGAGCTCCGGTACTACCTCCTATAGGCTGAACACCGATGGCCTCTCACGGATCTGGACAGCTTATGCAGGTCTGTCAGGGGTCATTCCCCACCCTCCCCTTACTTCACCCCTGCTATCTCCATTCGTTCACAGGACAAGAACGACGCTTGGGGGGGGGTGTGACGAGCGTCCTCAGAGGAAGCAGCGTCGCCCTGGAAACCAACACAAAATACCTGCACGTCCGCATCGCCGCCTGATCGGTCATAGCTGCTCCCAATCAGCCCACAGCCAAGCAGCACATGTTTAGCAAACAGGCAGATGCTAGTCTTCGAACTGAATGGAAGTGCTGGTCTAACCTTTCTCTCTGTTCTCCCCAGAAAGCAGCGAGTGTCCGACAGCCCATCGTTTTGGAGCACATTTTGGACACCCACTTTCGTTCTGAATTGAGCACGGAAGAGCACTTAAAGCACCAGCCACCACACACCAGCTGAACTTCTTTCACCAGCTTTATTTGATTGTAAATAAATCCACTCTTCGGGGCCTTTTCATCGAAGCCTGCCTTGTCGAAGTGTTTCTTCACCCCATGACAATAAAAATAAAAATAAATAAATAAAAGATGAAACAGTTCTAACAAGGTTACCTCCAGTTCCGCAGAATTTTATGTTCATAAGAACGTTCATTTCGGAGTGTTTTTACAGGCATGTTGATATTCTAGAATATAATGTCATGTAATCATATGGTAATGAAATAATTTTAGATCACCACTAACAACAACAGGAAGCTGCTTGGTATTGACACTTTCAATCTCTGAATAGGTAACACTTTATTTTACGACCCGCAAACAACTGTGTAAGTACACTGAAATTACGGTGTACATTTCTGTAATTATAGTGTACTTCCGTGTAAGTATACGGGAACAATATGTTAAATTTTGGGTAATAAAGGGGTAACAAACAGATATACAACCTGCAAATAACTGAAATTACGGTGTATGTTTCTGTAATTATAGTGTACTTCCGTGTAGGTATAAGGGAACAATATGTTAAGTTTAGGGGTAATAAAGGGGTAACAAGCAGATATACAAGCAAATTATTTAATTACTTAAAAAATAACAGGTACCTATTCTGTTAATATATTCCAGGCAAAAATTGTACATCTGTTGTTTATAAAATGTATCACATTTCTGGCAAAATATGTTCTTGTGCAATGTTACACGGTAATTTTGACATCTGTGGGTTAAAAATTAAACACACACTTACTAGTTTTTACTAGATTAAGTTCTTACTAGATTACTCAATGTTAAGTCAAAATAATTTGTTTTTGCTATGATTTTAATTGAGACCGTACCATGTTGTAATTAGTACTCACCTTATACCATTGAATTGCAATGACACTAAAATGTCAGGGCAAATATACTGTGTAATTAAAACGATTGTTTTTGTATGTTTTTTTTGAAGACAGCACCAAATTCCATGTGGAAGTGTAGTCCTCAAAGTGGGGACTTTGAAGTGACCAGGACACTTGCGTGATATCATGTAGCCGTTTGGAACGCACTTGGTGAAGGGAGCTATGAAAGATAATGCCTTTCCTTATTCCTTATTTCCTTACTATCATCACCTGGGATGTTCCCACACATAGTTGTTTTTTTATAGACAGGAGATAAAGATACCAAAGGCATATAGCCAATGTAGTGTGTGTGTGTGTGTGTGTAGCCTATTTCTCTGCTCACAACTTTAAGGGGACAATGACGCAATTTTCTTCTAGGAACAAGCTTTGTTGTATTATTTTCATGTTATCACTGTGAAGCTACTTCGATACAATCTGTATTGTAAAAAGCGCTATATAAATAAAGGTGACTTGACTTGCTTGTACTTACTGTTTGCAGGGTTGGATCCTGGTACTGAATGCATCCGCTGTAACGCACTACTACACGTACATATAGACAAGTTGAGTTTATTCATCAAAACACACAAGTGCTTTACTGTAAGTGTTGTGCAATAAATTGGTTAAAGGTTGTATATTAGGGTTATACATTTTTACAACTTCATGATGCTGTACTTTAATTTGATGACTGGTTGATTGAAAACTTCATTAATCCCTGATAGGGAAACTGGTTTTCCACCAAACATTCAGCCATCAAAAACAATACACAAATAACAGACAGATAAATAATTCTGCATTAGGAGACTAATAAACCCTGATTAGGAGACAATTTGAAGAAAGATTCAATTTCACAGTTCAAAAATATTAAAAAAAATAAACTCTTTAAAAAACAAGAATAATATTAAACAATTAACAGCATGGTTGCCAACTTTGGGAGTTTGGCTGGAGTGAGACTAAAATTTCAGTGTGCGAAAATCTCAAAACAAAAGGGACACATAATAGTTACTCTACCTCCCCAGAAAACCACAATACACAAGTTTCACAAATTAGGCCTGCTATATTTGCCACAGTAGCAGTTTGCTTCACTCCCTCTAGAAGAGGTTTGTATCTGAAGCAGGTTTTGATCCGTTCATGAACAATCCATTCATTGCGTCTGTCACGTGACAAATGAACGAAAGACACGGAAGGTAGTACCATATTTTCCGCACTATAAGGCGCACCAGATTATAAGGCACACCTTCAAGGAATGACCTATTTTAGAACATTTTTCATATATAGGGCGCACTCGGATTATAAGGCGCATAAGATACTGCAGTCAAATGTTTGACTGGGTTTGCGTTATGCATCCACTAGATGTGCTAAAGGCTAAAGGGAATGTAGCAAGTGCGTGGCGCCGGAGGCACGTAACTTTCGTAAGCCCGCTGTTTCGGGCACGTAAGCTCGCTGTTTCGGGCACGTAACTTACATTTGCAGCCTGACTCATATGAGTATTCAATGTGCGGCGTCTCGCTGACAGCAACAGCTGGCTGTTTTGAATGAGACGACCCGGTTACTGTGAACGGGAAGTGCTTTATGAATATTCTGTGACGCGCGAGCAGCGCCGGGGACAGTGTGTCTTTTAAGAGTGACGGTGTAGATCCACTTGTCCGTGCCGATACTGCTGTCGCGCCGCGCTCCGCTTTATCCTATGGGTGACGTCACGCGACTTTAACACGCCCGCAAAGCATCCCGGGAAGGCGGCGCTTCATTTGGAAGCGCTTCATTTTGACGCTGTGCGTCAAAAAGCTGGCCGATGCCCATCTTTATGCAAATGAATTCCGTCTAACGCACCTGCGTCTATTCAATAGAAGTAGAGGATATGGAGACGGGAGGAAGTCTCTCGCAGGTCCTCTTTCTCAGACTGGCCGCTGGCTCAAAACCACACCCATAGCGGTAAACATGAGGAACGCCCATCAAAGTACAAATGTGGGGAGGCGTTGCGACACCATGCGACTGTCGTGTCGGACAAGTGGATCTCTACCGTGAGCGCTGGTGAGCGGGCACGTGATTTACACACATAACCTGATGTATATGCGGTTGAACTGGCCGTGTGACAAAGCGGGCATAAGAAGGATACAAGCGCGAGTTTGCAAGCGAATTTAATAACGCGCAGCGTTGTTAACCAATTGATCCATTTATAAGGCGCTCCGGATTATAAGGCGCACTGTAGTTTTTGCGCCTTATAGTAAGGAAAATACGGTACTCGGAAGTAATTATTTACATTCCCTGCAAATTATTTTTGACTGCATTATAATGATTTCTTAATTCATAAAATGATAAAGACTGCATAGGTGGATGTGTGACAGTGACAGTCTGTGGGGTCAGTCTGGTTTAGGCCAATAACTGAAAAGGTTTGTTCAGCATCCGCATTTGAGTGTGGCAGGCTCAACACAATCTGGACAACCTTTGATAATTTGGGGAATTTTAAAGTATACACTGGCCAGATTTGTAAAAACATAATTTGTACCATTAGCCAATTTTTATTAAAATTATATATTTATTTTATTAGCAAGCCCACATCACGCATGTCAGACCTTTGCACCTATAGTTGATTTCTGTCCTCTCTGCAAACAGACTGATAAGGTAAGGCTACCTCTCTAGTGACAAGGCACACCATTTTATTATCTGATTCTGCTTACCTTGGTTGTCATCCAAACTATCAAACGTGCATCAATGGGCTCTTAGCTCTGAACCTATGCTCTGAACTATGCAGTAAAAAAGGGCACAGGCTTCCATTTACAATCTCATACAGACAAACTTAAAGGATTAGTTCACTTTTGAAAAAAATTTTGCTGATAATTTACTCACCCCCATGTCATCCAAGATGTCCATGTCTTTCTTTCTTCAGGCGAAAAGAAATTAAGGTTTTTGATGAAAACATTCCAGGATTTTTCTCCATATAATGGACTTCCATGGGAACCAGACGGTCCAAGCTCCAAAAGATCGTTAATAACAGTTTCAGATGCAGCTTCAAATGTCTTTAAATTGACACCAGACGATGAATAAGGGTCTTATCATGCGAAACGATGGGTTATTTTCAAAACTTATTCCAAAAATGTAACTTTTCTAAGGACAAATGGTAGCCTAGCTCTATTCTGGAGGCGCGTTGTAACGTCACGTAATACGTAATTACGATCAAAAGGTCACGGGCGACGTAGCTGAAAGTACATAGTCAGTAAGTTGAACACATAGGTTACACGTGCAAACTAACTCAAACGCCGTTTACAAAAAAAAGGAATTAAAAGGTAAAATAACGATGTCGGACGATTTTGATTCTGTACTTCCGGCTACGTCGCGCGTGACCTTTTGAACGTAATTACGTATTACGTGACGTTACAACGCGACTCCAGAAGAGAGCTAGGCTACCATTTGTCCTTAGAAAAGTTACATTTTTGGAATAAGTTTTGAAATAACCCATCGTTTTGCATGATAAGACCCTTATTCATCGTCTGGTGTCGTTTAAAGACATTTGAAGCTGGATCTGAAACTGTTATTAACGATCTTTTGGAGCTTGGACCGTCTGGTTCCCATGGAAGTCCATTATATGGAGAAAAATCCTAGAATGTTTTCATCAAAAACCTTAATTTCTTTTCGACTGAGGAAAGAAAGATATGGACATCTTGGATGACATGGGGGTGAGTAAATTATCAGCAAAAGTTTTTTCAAAAGTGAACTAATCCTTTAATCTCATGCAATCAATGCCTTGCATTTGAGGTTAAACAGTTATAATTATAAAAATAAGTGTAAAAAAAGAGGAAAAAGTCGGCACACCTTTATACTGACCTAGGGTCACCAGAGACTATACAGCCGGGAAGTGTTTAACGTTTAGTGGTCTAATTTTAGAGCTGAGGTGTGCCGACTTTTGAGCACCCAACTTGAGTGATTTGCTGTGGATGTGCTTTTGGATCTGATATTATTTTTTTATAAGTGGCCATACAATGTGATCTCATTTAATAGAAGATAGAAGTATGATAGAAGTAAGGGGCATTGTCACAAGAAAGGCATTAAGGTAAGACACAGGCGAGTGTGCAGATAGACTAGCCTGGCTAACACCAGACCCAATTCTTGTTGAGACTTGGGTTTGGGAACCACATGTTTATTTTCTCGTATTTTAGGTGTGGTTTACGAATGCCCGGCACCGTTTATTGGGTGCTAAGAATGTCTGCATCAAAAGGTTACTTCGTGTCTGCTGCCATGTTGAATCCATAGAAATAAACAAACTACTTCAGTGTGTCGCATAGATGGCATCATTATCTTGCTGCTCCCTCCCCCGTTCTGTGATTGGTTCCCTAAATGAGGCGAAAATCTGGACCATGGTATCCACACTGACTTTCTGTGTGAATAAAATCGCTCTGGGGGAAGGCGGCATGGGGAAACCCAGACTACAGATAGACACTTCTGGCTTCCGCATTCGCCTGGTGCTGGAAAAAGCCGAGAATGATCTCTTATAGTAGTTTATTGAATCAATTACATCTCTTAAAATACTATTAAGATCCATATTACTATCACACGAGCCAATGCCAATTAAATGCACAGATGCATAGTCAGATTAATGAATGAAATACATCTGTTCATGAATAGAAAAATTGACTCGTGCTGCATATGCAGGGCCGGCGATTGCTCTAGGCGAACTAGGTGGTTGCCTAGGGCGCCAAATGTGTTGGGGCGCCGCGGGCGCGCGCTCTAACGTCGCCCTTGACCTACTTCACATTCTCTGCTACTCCCCATTAATCGAGAAATCACAGAGTTAGAATGAAAAAAAAAGAAAAATGTTTATTAAACATGGTCATCCTAAGGCACCCCTCAGGCACACGTTTAATTACTTAAAGGAGCTGTATGTAGGAAATTTATTTCAAATAATAATAAAATGGCCTTGATATGTCACTAGATATTAAGAAATCATGTTCATTTCAAATAAATATATCACTGACAACAGTAGTCTGGCCAGGATATTGTCATTTAAAAAGTGAAGTTGCAGCCCTCAACTGTCATGTTGTGTTTTGGTCTGAAGCTCCACCCTCCACAGATCTACCAATCACGAAGCCAGCAGTGTCAAAGCATCCGGGTTGCCAGCTCTGCTCTATTTACCACAGCTGTAGCTACAAACGTATGGGATAAAAAAAAATGTTGGATACTGCAGCCTATCTGGCAACTTTGAGTCAGGGGGAGGGGAGGGAACACACCGCTCTACAGTAATTTGAAACTGATTGCAGTACCAGTTTTGGCCACAATCTTACATACAGCTCCTTTAATTACTAATTATTAGATTGAATTGATGATTATTGTCGATCTTTTCCGGGGGTTGCGTTACGTTGGGCCTGTGCTTAGCTGTGGTCGCGTTGATCGGAAATGAAGCGGTATAAATAAACCCTCTGGTCCACAGGGACGAACACAGATAAAGCAACAAAATAAAAAGAAAGTCCAGTATAAAGGTAAGCCATTCTCATCTCAGCCATTAAAGTGTCAAACGCAATAAATCAGGCGTAGCAGCCTACTTGAGATTCCCGGTGACCGACGTGCTTTTTGGGCCGAGACATCTCATAGCCTACTTCTTTTTTGTCTTAACGGCCCATAAAACTCGTACATTCGGCAGCCCATTCGTTTTGTTTTGCTTAATTGCCGACGTTGAGTTGCTTCCAAGTCTATAGCTTACTTACAAGTATAGAAATTTGTACAAAACTAATTATGAAAGTTTCTTTTATTTTTCATTGCATTTGTTTTACAATATAGCCTATTACGTTGAAGTGTAGCCTAATGTAGACAGACACTGTAACTAAAAGAGGTTTGAATTTTTCTTTGTTCAATTTGCACACTGAATTGCACCAGATTGATGAATTTATCATTTAAATATGATTTAAAAATGAATTAAACATTAAAATGCACAACAGTTGGGACTCGGAAACCCCCTTAGTTGTAGCAGCCAGGTAATAATTGTAATTTATCTACAACAAGTTACATTACACAGATAAAACAATGCAGCTATGTAGGATGATAGAAATATCCTTGAACGTTATTTGTAGCATTTGTATGAACAATTTATTACAGATCCTTCAACTTGTTGAAGTTTTGGAGTGATTATAAGAGTATTTTTGTTTAGTTTAATAATCAGTTTTGGGCATATTACTTAAAAAATAATTAGTTACAGTTACTTCTCACAAATTCTCACAGAGTTAGTAACTGAATTAAATCATTATAAAAGTAACTAATTACCAGGGAAAGTAGGCTACCTATTGTGTTAAAAAAGTTAAAATAGGCCTAACTTGGATGCACCCAAGATTAAATATGTTAAATTACTAAATGGATTGGACACTATAGAATAAATTATTATTATAAAACATTGTACACTTATCCACACTATTGTAATGTTGCTGTGGGACAATGTGGGTGACACCAATAAAATGCAATATATTATTTTAAAAATTATCATTACTTTAGTAGAACAATACATAACATACATACTGTACATAATACACAATTTTAGGTTTAGAATTTTTAATATTTGAAATTGCACAGACCACAACTGGCCAACAAATAAGTCGGAAAAAAATATGCTTAAATGTACCAAAAATAAAATAACAATAAAAAATGGGGGGGCGCTAAAATCAATCTTGCCTAGGGCAACCAAAGGGATAGAACCGGCCCTGTGCATATGCATACACAATGAAAATCATGCCTACTGTAAATATAGAGTTACAACTACGATTAGAGTTTTTAAATAAAATACCCTGTGAACATTGAACTGCTTGATTAATTTGTGATAGGCTACAATTTATCTCCATAAATACTATTTTCTCAATTCTGCGCAATTTATTTTCACTTACTTGCATCAATTGCTCGATCAATACTGTTATCACATATTTTACATTTATATTTTTAACTGTAGGTTGTACCACAAACAATTTAATACAGCTAAGTTTTTGTATATTTTACATGCAGTAAAATACTTAATGTGCTGCTTATAAACACCAGACAGATAATGATTTATAAAACAGATGCTCTTTACTCATTTCACTTGCACAAAATAAATACAGCAATAGAAAGCGTAGAAATGCACAGGTGAAATAAACTTAAAATTATATGCATTTAAAAATTTGGTCCGGTTGAAAACGTATCTCTCTGGTAATGGTATTCGGTCGCTGATCACTGCAAGTACTGGCCCACACACTCAAGTTTGTAAGTCAGCGGTAGCTATTTGTGCACGGAGCGAATTCACTGCAGTCGGACATTGGAGATTCGTGCTCGTAAATTGTCAAATTGGCCATAACTTTTCATTTCTTGCTGCCAACTGGGGTGGCAGCAGGGGTGTCAAGGCTTTCTTTTAGGGTGGCATTTGCCACCCTATACCACCCTAGATCCGCCCCTGCGTAAACTCCTCTCCTGTCATTCATACATTGTGGTCTAGTCATCAACAACAAATTAGCGGATTGAGAGAAAAATCGATTTTGGCATGACATTTCTTGCGTGTACGTGAGAGCGTGAGATTGATGCTGAAACGTCACGCCAGAAGTGTGAGAGTTGACAACCCTGAATTATTAACAGTGTTCGTTGAAATATCTGACCGCTTTGGGAACAAAAGACATTCTCATGCGCTCACTAGAGCACCGAGGCATTACCAATCGCTCACTAAAGTTAGCTAGTTAATTAGTTAAATTTATTTATTTAGCACTTCACAACTGCACCTTCATACCAAAGTGCTGTATAATCAGCAGCAAAAAAGCAACACACAACTTACATACAAACACTAGCCCAACCTCTTAAAGGCTAGAGAAAGGAAATAATTTTTAACGCTGGTTTTAAACACATTTAAAGAAGTGATCTCTTAGTTCAAAAGGCAGACTATTCTAAAGCCTCGGACTCGCAACAGCAAAGGCTTGATCACCTTTTAACCCTCTGGGGACTAAGGTGTATTTGGGATCCTTGAGATGTTCTGACATGCCCTGACATTTTGATTTTTTAAGTTGCCCTGATTTTTTAAGTTGCTTATAAACATATTAATGGCACAAGTAAAATTGCACTATATTTAGCACAAACAGTGCAACCATAATATGTGAGCAACATGTATGTACATGTTTTTTTTTGAGAGAATATTGTTTATGCATGGTTATTGAAAAAAAAAGAAAGAAAATATGGCTGAAATATGGCTTGCCTCAACATTAGCGTTTGAATAGTGCATGCTATCGGAATGTTACGAAACTTGGTGACTTTTATGGCATTGGGTATGTGAACACACACACAAAAAAATTAAGGTCATGATCCGAGCAGTCTAAGTGGTCGTAAAAAAAATAGTCACACTTGTGCTCTTCGGTCAAAAATGACCGGCCATAGGAAATTAATGGGAAATTGACAAAAACACAAAAACTTGGAGAATTTTTGTGTGTACAATCTACAAATTGGCCACGATGCAGAAAAAAAGTGCTCAGCATTGACGGGGTGACACTCTAAAACATCAAGAGTGCAAAACAGACATACCCACCCCTACACACACACACACACACACACACACTTTTATACACAAAAACACCAATAAATTGTGATTAAAGAAGTTTTGAATATTTAAAAATCACAGCTTCTTCAGAAAATTATGAAACTTGGTGACTTTTATGGCATTGGGTATGTGAACACAAACAAAAAGGTCGTTTTGAAAATATTGAGGTCATGATTCGAGCAATTTAAGTGGTCGTAAAAAAATGAGTCACACTTTTGCTCTTCTGTCAAAAATGACGACCTATAGGAAATGAATTGGAAATTGACAAAAAAATTCTCTAAATTTTTAATGTACAATCTACAAATCGGCCACAATTCTAAAAAAGTACACCGCAGGAAAGGGGTGACACTCTACAACATCTAGAGTGCAAAACAGACACACCCACCAACACACACACACATACAAACACACTTTTATACACATACACACCAATAAATTTTGATTACAATAAGTATGTTTTGAATTTTAAAAAATCACAGCTTCATCGCAATGTTACGAAACTTGGTGACTTTTATGGCATTATGTATGTGAACACACAAAAAAATTGAGGTCATGATCTGAGCATGCTAAGTGGTCTTAAAAAAATAGTCACACTTGTGGTCTTTGGTCAAAAATGACCCCATAGGAAATGAATGGGAAATTGTAAAAAAAAAAAAAAAAAAGTGAATTTTTGTTTTTTGTCATTTTTTTAAATAAGAAATAGTTTTTGAGATTGTTTCAACTATATATACAAATCCACCAAAAAAAATGTGTTCATAAACAGCTGGGGAATTCCAGCCTCTCCATAGAGAGCTGTACATGTCATCTAGTGGTTACACCATGATTCTACGCTTTTTCTCTATACTGTAACCAGATGGTGCTAATTTTCTTCAAATTTCTTTTTTCTGAAGGCCTAGACTCTATATCAAACTAAAATACTGCATTAATATTTTTTTGAAAAAAAGAATTTATATATATAGAAAAATATATATATATATTTCCATGGCAAAAATAAACCATAAATATTGCATAAATATTAATAAATTCAATTAAATTGTCTCAAAATACTAAATAAAAAAGAATAAATATTATAGAACAAAAATAAAATTGCATTGGTTTTACTGGGATGGAGAAAGTTTCATTTTTAGGTGTCCGGTCACTTTTGACCGGGAAGATAACAAGTGTGACTCCGAAACGAAGAGCACCTGAGGGTTAATGTGATGATAGCGATCTTTTTTAATAGCAGGAGAATTTAGAACATAGGCGTGTCTCACGCTCTCTTGCAGTGCTATACTTGCAAATATGACATCCAGACTTTTGTCAAACAATCATCACACGCACACGCAACTGGTCGCAATGCACAAACACATCAACGCAGCGTTCAGTCAGTTTGTGAGTGTGCGTGGCCAATATAAAGAAAAAATAATCTTCATGATTTATTGACACAGTGTAACTAGCAGCAGGGCAGTCACGTCATATCACAACTATCTTAACAGAGTTAATTCTATGTTTTAATAAAATTAATCATGCCATGAAAGAAAGCAGGAGATGCAGTAATCATGCAGATTATTTGTGTGAATAATCTGGTAAATAAAAAATGTTTCAGGGGGACATATCTCCAGTTACTCAGAGCTACCAGAGCTTAATGTTGATAATTATTAAGTCAGAGCTCTGAGGAAATAGTGATGCAAAACAAACAATCCAAAGTCCCCAAAACTGTCTTATAGGCCTATATAAAGTGGTAATCCTATTGCCTTAATTGTGGATTTTTTTCTTAGAATTATTCTTAGTATTCTTTGCTCATTGTTTCTAATGCAGATAATTGTTCTACTCTGTATCACAGTATTTACTGCTGTAAAAAAAGATGCTGCACTTTTATTATATAGCCTACAATAAGAAGCGATTGTATGTGTTTATCTTAATAGACATCATGTTTTCAAAGAAGGAGCTTTACAACCTGATCAGAGCTAATGTGTCACCGTCTCCGTCTGCACCGTCCTGTCTGCGTCTCCTGCACTACACTTCCCATCATCCTCCCGTCTGCACACCTGAACTCACTCCCCAATCAGCCTCCCATTCAGCGTCTTGATTCATCGTCTTCACCTGTCCTCACCTCATTAGTGTTCATTTGTACCTGTATTTAGTTCAGTTCTCTCCAGTCCTTCTTTGTCGGTCTATGGCTATGTTTACACGGAAACGATTCTGAAGAGAAAACGCAAAAGTGGCGTTGCGTCATCACTTTTCATTCTGCGTTAGACGAGCGTTTTGTGTGGGAAATTCGCGTGCAAATGGTGACGCAAAAGTCTGTGAAATTCAATGTAGTATGCACTTCAGGCGGCTAGGAGTGCATACTACAGCAACAGCAAGTCCACGCGCCTGCTTACAACCTTCACTGTCAAGCAGACTTTTGCGCTTTTACCCTTTACACAGGAACGCGACGGTGGAGCGTTTTTAAGATTTCCACTCTGGAGGGTGGTTTCACTTTTTTTGCGTTTTTAAGCCTCAAAAACGTCGTCGCCGTGTAAACGAAAGGCACATCCGATAAAATATTTTTACGTTTTCACCCGCGGGCGTTCTCGTGTAAAATGGCCTATGTCTCCTTGTTACCTGTGAGTGCTACCTTCCAGTTGTTTAGAATAAAACTTATCTTTGTGTACTTCCAGTCTCATCATCCTTCTCTCCGCCAGCACTGCGGTTGTGACATAATGATAATATTATTCATTTTTAGCACGTTTAAAGCCCCATTTAAAATGTGGCTAGTAAAAGTTCTGTGTGGCTAGTAAATTTGGAAAACTGCTAGCCACATTGGCTAGTGAGCAAAAAAGTTCATGTCAAGCACTGATGACATGCCATATTTTTTAAAAATCAAACCCAGAGGCAACATGTACAAAGAAAATAAAAGTGGGCTATAACAAAACCCTGAGGAACCCCACAAGTGACGTGCACTGCTGTTGAAACAAAGTTACCATACTTTACTGAGAATGCTCTATCAGTAAGATACGACTTAAACCACTTTAAAACTGTTCCCACGTATTCCAACCAATTGGGATAACTGCTTTATGAGAATCACATTCTCTATCGTATCAAAAGCTGCACTCAAGTCCAATAAAATCAGTGCTGCAGCATTGACTTTGTAAAGCGCCACAAAATCGATCCAATGTCGTCAGAGGACTGAGTTTCAGTTTTCCAGTCTTACAACTTCATTTCGGATTAAACAGAGCTCATTAAAGGTGCATTGCGCAACATTTCATGTTAAAAATAGCCGTTTTCTAATGCATACATGCTTAAACAATCGCCTGATGGGCTGAATGAGCCCTTCTCAGATCACTGAGATTGCCTCTATAACCCTGTACAATAAAATAAATAAGAGGGATTCGGGTTCGAATCTGAGACTGGGTGTGATGTCATGTTCATTCACGCTCGCCTGGCTATGTGCCTATGTCTTGCAGAATAGTGTATTCTCCGCCATTCTCCGTATCAGAGAAGAAAACTCAGATACTTGCGTTTTGCACCTTTAAAAACAAAAGAGTGCAGATTCCGTACTATAACCTGCCCTAAAACCGGACTGAAATTTATCTAAGATCTCATGTTTACTTTAAAATGATATCAGATGTGCATAAACCACATTCTCTAAAAATGTTGATAAGCATGGAAGTTTTGATATAGGCCGGTAATTCTTTAACTCAAATGGGTCTAAGTTATGCTTTTTAAGAAGCGGCTGAATAATCGCTTGATTGAGGTCCGTTGGAACAATCCCATTATAAAGACTGCTATTAATAATAGATGCAATACTTGGCCCAACAACATCCACCGATTCCTTGAGAAGGCGTAAAGGAGTCACATTACAATCATCAAATGTAGGCTTCAAACAGATAATGATGTCCTTTACTTGCGCCACTGACACCTGCTCAAAGAGGTTGAAACTCTTGACACTAGCTGTCAACGAACACAGTCTCAACTGGCAATATAGGATGACTAGATCTAATCTTCTCAACATTTTCTATAGAAAATATAAGTTTTTTGACAGCATAATCTAAGTGGTAAAATTTAATTTTTAAATGCTTATAACTCTGTGGTTGTGGCTGACTTATTTTCACGGGAGTCATCTCGTTAGAGTTTACAGAATCCTTGCCGAGTCCAACAATACCAAAATATACTAGAGAAACGCTTATACCCAAATGCAAAAATATTGATAGTAAGGGGTAGTAAAATTCAATCAAAAGTCACGTCAGTAATTTTTTCACATAAATGTCAATAACTCCGAAGCGAATTGAGATATTTTCACCAAATTTGGCACACACATGTATGGGCTCACTCTGAGGACACTTAAAAAATAGTGGGACTAAGCCTCTTGGTGGTGCTATAATAGGACAAAATGTGAAATTCCCATTGAATTCAATCCAGTTTTGTGATTTAAATGCTATACTTAACAAATGCATTGGTCTAACATTATGAAACTCAGTGTGTGCCATAAGTAGCATGCCCTGAAGGTACTCAGACTTTTTTGAGATTTTGAAAAGTTTTATTAAAATTAAATTAAAAATTAATTTAAAATTAATTTCTGAAAATGCTAATAACTTTTGAATAAATTTGCCTTTTGCAATGACACTGATCTTAATAGATTCCTTGGGTTATGCCGAAAACATGGATACCAGGTTTGCCATAATCAGCCAAACTTTCTGTCCGCCATCTTTATTTTTCTCTAAGAACATGTTTGTCCGATTTTCACCAAAATGAAATCAAATCATCTCCAGACCGTGCCGACTAAAATGTATGGATTGCGTGAAGATAGACAAAACCGTTTTAGTATACCACAGCATCAAAGTTAAGGCATTCTGCCAAAATTACTATATAGGCTTTATCTCTGCAATGCCTTCACATTTTGACACCAAACTTTGTATGTTTCATTGTCATCTTACTCTGATCACAATGTATCGATTTCATAACTGCGCCACCTATTGTTCGAAAGTGATAAACCATTAAATCATTTTATAAGTTACTGTACTTATAACTTAAGCCATTTTGCCTAAATTCATCTTTAAATGTCTTGCTCCTTGCTGCAGTTGGTCTGACATATGTTGGCATGTCTAGCGTCTTCTTTGTGCTTGGCCCAGGTATTGCTGCTTGCAGCTATATTTATTCTATTTTTGTCCTCAACAGATATACTACTTTATATGTACTTAAAATAGGCCTACATGTATTTCATACTAACTATACTACAAACCCCTTAATATATTCACTAACATATTGCTTGCTACTTAAATATTATAATTAAACTTTATTTGGAGTTCTTCTTTATTGCAAAATGAATATTTCTTGATATTAAGCCTGTGGACCCTATTTTAATGATCTGAAACGCAAGTGTCAAAGCGCAAAGCACAAGTAACTTTGTGGGCGGATCCCGCGCTGTTGCTATTTTACCGGCGGGACAAATGACTCTTGCGCCTGGCGCAAATCTAAAAGAGGTTGGTCTGAAGTAGCTTCATTATTCAAAGGTGTGGTTTGGGCGTAACGTGAAATAAACCAATCAGAGCGCCATCCACCCTTTAAGAGCAGGTGCACATGTTGCATGACGGATTGTTATTATAACAGTGGATTTACAAGGCGCGCACCAGGAGCGTTCACAGGCGAGGAGACCACGTTCTTGTCAGGGTAGTGAAAGACAGAAGTGACGTTGTATGGGGATGCGTCGGTTAAACATTATATACATGTGTTTCTTGCCACTATTAGGCAAACAGGTCAGATCCTTCAATACTACAATTAGCCTTAAAAAATTTGGTAATTAGGTTTTTTCACCTTCATGTAAACCACAATGATTTCCCTCATGTGTTAATATTTTTCCTTGTTATAATGTATGATTTGCACAAATAAAAACTGCTGCATCTCTGTTGATGAGAGAATCAAATTGTGTGTACGTTGTGCACCCGCTGACATTATGGCCAAGCATGCACGCTTAAGTAGCATTAAAACAACACGCCATCTGGTCAGTGGCGCAATTGTTTTCTGGAAGTGTAAAATAGCACTAGGGAATGTTTGTGCCAAAACATCGCCTCCTTTTTGCGTCGATCGCCCAGGGAGCACAAGTTCATTTCGTAGTTTACCCGACGTGTGTCTGTGGAGGAAAAAAGCTCGTTCTGCGCTCGTGCAAAATAGGAATGATACATGCGTTAGTGTTTAAAGTTATTTGTGCCGGGTGCAAGATAGAGCCCTATGTGTTTAATATCATTATTAGTAAGGATAGTATGATCACTGTATAATTTTAATGCAAGTGTGAGAAAGTGAAGCTCACTTCTCACGGTTGCGCACTCCCGCATTGACTGTGAAGGATTATACGCGAGAGCGAGAGACTCTGGACATTTGCATACACATTTTCACACATGCTCCTGTATAAAAATGATGCCGGGCTAATTATCTATTATTTGGTGAAAGTGTAAGGATGGCTAGTGAACACGATCGGGAGGGGTGTATTTAAAGGGAAGGCTGGCGTAAGGCTAGGCGCCATTAACTCATTCGAGTTGGTGTGTTTGCAGCGCGGTTAGTCCGCAATTTCATTCATAAAACTGAAACTTAATTTGTCACTGCTTATAATTTCCTTTTTTATGATCTCCATGACATATAGTGCGGTACCCACTAGTTCATGTCCCATTTATTCAATGTTTCTGGCTGAAATCCTAGTAAATTCATACATATTGTGACTCACGCATTTCCTGCATCCCGGTTCGGTTTCAACTGATTCCTACTGCGGATGCACGCGCGCTGTAGGGGCAGTATTTATCCGTGTCATGGGGCAGAGGGTGCAGAGCATTGTTCACAGGGGTGTTTGTTTGTAATAATGTTTTGTATGTATGTAGGTGGTGTGAATAGATGGTATAAATGTGGTATAAAATGATGGTGATATGATGATTATTAGTTTATTTACATGTAATGTTTATTTACCACTTAGATTAGAGCTTATTGGTGGCCTTATGTTAATGTTATACCCTGATTGTTGGTATGGTCCAATTTGGCTTAATGCTTTGGCCTATTTAAGAGGGCCTCATTCTGCATTTGGGAGAGAGGGTGAGTACTAGCTTGCTGTGAGGCTATGTACAAAGTATTGGCTGTAATGTTGGTGAAAGCCAGAGGCATTATGCTGTTTTTGATTTTTTTATTATTTTGTTTTCTTGACTTCTGAGTTAAAATCTAAATAAACTTTATTCTGTTTTCTGGAACCAATTGAGTTTTGGTAACCGTTTTTCCACCTCTACCACCTAAAGTCAGTGAGCCTACACATCCCAGTATTTGGGGTGACGCTCGGAACCCCACATTGGTGGCAGCGGTGAGATGGTACGCTGAGCCGACACTGGCTAATAGAGGAGGAAAACGGTGCCAGTGCCCGGGGGAGAATGGCATCTAGGCGGCAAGCCAAAGGTGACCCGAAGGAGGTTGAGGAGATCGAGGAATGCCCAGATGGCGAGGCTGGGGCCCAAGCATTGGGCGGGAGACCAGCAGACAGAGGGTACTGATCTAGCAACCCTACGTCAGCTCCTTGAGAAGACTCTGCAGACACATGAGAGGGAAGCGTACAAGCAGGAGCAGCGCTGGAGGAGTGTGCAGATGCAGCTGAACCAGTTGAGGGATGACGTGGAGACAGAAAGGAGGCACCCGCCTACAGCTCCACCGGGGCCTCAACCAGGAGTGCCAGCTCAGCCGGCAGCACCGGCACCGGCTCCAGCGGCCTGGGCCAGATCAGCCATTCCAAGGTACGAGGAAGGGACGACATTGAACAGTACCTCACTACGTTTCAGCGGCTGGCCACGGCTTACCGCTGGCCTAGAGAGGACTGGGCAGTAGTTCTGGTGCCATACCTCACTGGGAAGGCCCGTAGCGCCTATGTGGCCATGGGTATGGACCAGTCGATGGAGTACGACAGTGTGAAGGAGGCAATATCTGTACAAGTATGAAATCAACGAGGAGGTGTACCGGAGGAGGTTCCGTGAACCGGATGTCAGGCCGGGAGAGACCCTCGTGAGCTGTACACCCGCCTCAAGGACTTATTTCAGAAGTGGATTAGGCCGGCAAATAAGTCGGTTCGAAGAGATCGCGGAGATACTCATAATGGAACAGTACCTCCTCACTCTGACACCGGACATTCGAGTTTGGGTGAAGGAGCACAATCCCCAGAATGGTCAGAGGGCGGCTGAGCTGGTGGAGAACTTCATGGCGGCCCGACAGAACCACAAACACTTCCGTCTGGAGTCACAGGCAAGACCGGTAGCCCGTGGGAGGTCTGATGGTTTTGGTCGGGGGGTGGTGCAAAAGTTAGTGAGCCCAGTCGAATGCCTGCCCGTAACTATTTTGTTCCAACTAAGCCCAGAGATAGCCTAGATCCAAGAACCACTGCTCCGGTGGTATGCTATTTTTGTGGTCAGGAAGGACATATAAAGCCTGAATGCCCGAACAGGAAGCCAAAGCACTCCAGCCATAGTTGTATTCCTCGTCCAGAAGAGGGCGTTATGGGTTTTAGGGGAAGGCTACAGACGTTGCCTGGTTCTCAGTTAATGGGAAAGATGCTACTGCCCTACTAGACACAGGAAGTACCCAAACACTTGTGCAGCCCCACTTAGTGGAGAATAGGGACTTTGTGCAGGGTAGGAAGCTGAAGGTACTGTGTGTCAATGGGGATGCACATGAGTATCCGACAGCCGAAGTCCACCTATATGTTAGAGGACAGACATACCAGATGATGGTTGGGGTAGTGGAGAGGCTGAGCCATCCTGTTGTAATAGGCCAGGACATTATTGTGCTACCAGAGTTAGTGCAGTCCAGCAGACCAGTGAATATGGTCATTACTCCGATCCAGGAGCCAGACGCAGGACCCTGGAGAAAGGGGAGATAGATGAGTCAACTGAACCAAATAGCCTGTCAGAGTTGCCCTTTTTGGAGGGGAGATACCCCTCCAGCCAAAACAAGGTGCCGGAAAACCAGAAGACAGAGGAGGCAGGCTGAAGCTATTGGGCACCATGAGAGAGAAATGAAGAACGACAACTTACTCAGCCAGTGGATGATTGGGGTGAGGTCCCAGATAATTTTGGGTAGCTGTAGAGAGAGGACCCCACTTTGCAGAAAGCGTATGACAGGGTCACACAAATAGATGGTGTGTCCACTGGGTTGCCTACTTCACTGTCTGGAGAAGGCTATGTAGTGAAGGAGGGATTGTCTTTACCATGAGCCAGGAGAGGGCAGGGCAGAGCAGCTGGTGGTTCCTAGGCAGTTAAGAGAAAGGGTGTTAGCCATGGGGCATACCATCCCTTGGGCAGGGCACTTGAGCAACACCAAAAGCTATGAGCGTATTGCAGCCAGGTTTTATTGGCCAGGGCTTTATAGTGAGGTGCAGCAATACTGTAAATCCTGTCCGAAGTGTCAGTTAGCCAGCAAGAGGAACAACTAGCCCTTACCCCTTCAGCCATTGCCGATCATACGAAGTTCCCTTCTCCCGCATAGCAATGGACATTGAGGGCCCTGAAAGAACCCGAAACAGGGTTCAGATACATTTTAGTCATATGTGACTATGCCACCCGCTACCCTGAGGCAGTTCCTTTGCGTAAAGTTACGGCGGGCCCAATTGCACAAGCCCTGTTGCAGCTATTTTCTAGGGTAGGCATTCCTCAGGAAGTTCTAAGCCGATCAGGGCACTGCCTTCTTGTCAAAGACATTGAAACAGGTGTATAGCTTGCTAGGAATCAAAGGCATCCGGACCACCCCATACCACCCTCAGACAGACGGGCTGGGTTGAACGCTTATAACCCAGACCTTAAAGGGCATGTTGAGGAAGTTTGTAGCAGTGAATGGTAAAGACTGGGACCACTGGTTGCCTTACTTGCTCTTTGCCTACCGAGAGGTCCCCCAGGCCTCCACCGGCTTCTCGACTTTGAACTGTATGGGAGACAGGTGAGGGGGCCTTTGGATGTCCTGAGAGAGGCCTGGGAGGGACCCCAGACCCCCAAGTCTCACAGTGTCCTCATGCATATCCTCAAAATGAGGGACAAGATGGAGGAAATGACGGAGCTGGTGCGGGCTAACCTGGAGCAGGCCCAGACGCACCAGAAGGCCTGGTATGACAAGGCTGCCAGGCAGAGGAACCTTAACCCAGGGCAGAAAGTTTTGCTGCTTCTGCCCACCTCGGAAAACAAACTGCTTGCTAGGTGGCAGGGTCCGTATGAGGTGGTGCGGAAAATGGGACCGGCCACTTATGAAATTGACCTGCCTGGGAGAAGAAAACCCAGGCAGACCTTTCATGTCAACCTCCTGAAAGAATGGCACGAGAGGGCCGGACAGCCAGGATTACAACTTCGGGTGCACGGCGGTGATGGAGGAAGAGGAGAGTCCCGAACAATTCTTTCCCACCAGTCAGCCTGCAGCTACCCTGGAGGTATCACACTTGACCTCCCACCAGCAGAAGGAGCTAGAAGCAATCATCCCTCCTGATCTATTTCAGGAAACGCCGGGATTTACTTCTATGGTGGAACACTCCATTCCACTCAAAGACACGACTCCGATACGCCAAAGGATGTACCGGGTGCCTGAGCGTCTTCTGCCGTCTCTCAAAGCCGAGGTGGAGGAGATGCTGGCCTTGGGGGTGATTGAGCGCCTCTTCCAGTGAGTGGAGTAATCCTGTGGTGCTAGTGCCCAAAAAGGATGGCACTATGCGCTTTTGTATTGACTTTCGGCGGATGAATGCTCAGTCCCACTTTGACGCTTACCCCATGCCTAGGCTCGAGGACTTGATCGAGGGCCTCGGCAAAGCATCCTTCATCACTACCCTGGATTTATGCAAGGGATACTGGCAGGTGCCGTTGGCCAGAACAGACAGGCCGTACACGACATTCGGACCCCGCAGGGTCTGTTCCAGTTTGTGGTAATGCCATTTGGCCTGCGAGGGGGCGCCAGCCACTTTTCAAAGACTTATGGACATTGTGTTGGCAGGTACAGACTCTTTGTGCGGCTGCATACCTGGATGACATAGTGGTGTACAGCGCCACTTGGGAGAGCATCAAGCGTCATCTAGGTGAGAAATTGCAGCGCATTCAGCGAGCGGGCCTGACCATCCACCCAAGAAAGTGTGCCATAGCCCAAGAGGAGGTCAAATACCTTGGCCATGTGCTGGGTCGTGGTGTGATCCGGCCTCAAAAGGACAAAGTCGAGGCAGTACAAGACTGTCCAAGGCCCCAGACAAAGAAGGAGGTCAGGTCATTCTGGGGCTGGTGGGCTGGTATCGCCGATTTGTGCCGGACTTTGCCCTGACGAGCAGCTCCCTTGTCGGACTTGACTCGGAAGTCAAGCTCCACCCAGCTCCAATGGGGGGAGGAGCAAGACAAAGCCTTTGTGGATTTAAAAGAGACTCTCTGCAAAAATCCAGTTCTACCAGAAAGACTCGGGTGATAAAGTACTGTACAATGAAGCATTTTATTAACAGCCCAGCAAGCCATATATGCAATAAGTTCTTTGGCGTAGGCCCCGTCCGTGGACTCGCGAACCGAGGTACGGATTCTGCATATCCTGCCTGAAGATGAAGGCAGGGCGCAGCCAACTCCCCTTGGGGTTTTGGAAGGGACCGACCTGGTGGTGGTGGAAGGATGGAACAAAGACCGTCTTAGGGGAGGTGGGGAGGATGGTGGGAAGTGGAGCGTCAGCATCTGCGAACTCAGACAAGTGTAAGTAAGGGTCTTTTATACATCACGTATTAGATCGCGATCGGATAGATGAGAAGGTAATAATGACGTGACAATTGAGTCTTCCCGGCAGAACTACGCTGACGCTTTCATTTCTCCAAAGCCCTGACTTTGAAAAGCACTTCACTGTCCAGACGGACGCATCTGGTGTTGGTCTTGGGGCAGTGCTGCTCCAAGGAGAAGGTGTCGACAAAAAACCTGTGGCTTACATAGCCGGAAACTGTTCCCGAGGTAGACCAGGTATGCGGCCATAGAACTTTAGTGTCTGGCTGTGAAGTGGGCACTGGACACTTTGAAATATTACTTGCTTGGTCGAGAACTTCACCCTAGAGACTGACCACCGCGCCTTGCAGTGGCTGGGGCGCATGAAGGACTCCAACGCTAGAGTCACCCGCTGGTTTTTAGCCCTGCAGCCCTACCGGTTCACGGTGCAGTACAGAGCAGGCAAGCAGAATACTGTTGCAGACTTCCTGTCTCGCCACCCTGTTGTCGAGACTCCGAAGGGGGAGGGAAATGTGAGAAAGTGAAGCTCACTTCTCACGGTTGCGCACTCCGCATTGACTGTGAAGGATTATACGCAGAGAGCGAGAGACTCTGGACATTTGCATACACATTTTCACACATGCTCCTGTATAAAAATGATGCCGGGCTAATTATAATCTAATTGTAAGTATGGTGAAAGTGTAAGGATGGCTAGTGAACACGATCGGGAGGGGTGTATTTAAAGGGAAGGCTGGCGTAAGGCTAGGCGCCATTAACTCATTCGAGTTGGTGTGTTTGCAGCGCGGTTAGTCCGCAATTTCATTCATAAAACTGAAACTTAATTTGTCACTGCTTATAATTTCCTTTTTTATGATCTCCATGACATATAGTGCGGTACCCACTAGTTCATGTCCCATTTATTCAATGTTTCTGGCTGAAATCCTAGTAAATTCATACATATTGTGACTCACGCATTTCCTGCATCCCGGTCCGCAGAGCATTGTTCACAGGGGTGTTTGTTTGTAATAATGTTTTGTATGTATGTAGGTGGTGTGAATAGATGGTATAAATGTGGTATAAAATGATGGTGATATGATGATTATTAGTTTATTTACATGTAATGTTTATTTACCACTTAGATTAGAGCTTATTGGTGGCCTTATGCTTAATGTTATACCCTGATTGTTGGTATGGTCCAATTTGGCTTAATGCTTTGGCCTATTTCAAGAGGGCCTCATTCTGCATTTGGGAGAGAGGGTGAGTACTAGCTTGCTGTGAGGCTATGTACAAAGTATTGGCTGTAATGTTGGTGAAAGCCAGAGGCATTATGCTGTTTTTGATTTTTTTTATTATTTTGTTTTCTTGACTTCTGAGTTAAAATCTAAATAAACTTTATTCTGTTTTCTGGAACCAATTGAGTTTTGGTAACCGTTTTTCCACCTCTACCACTTAAAGTCAGTGAGCCTACACATCCCAGTATTTGGGGTGACGCTCGGTACCCCACAGCAAGATATTCAAAGTGTACCTTAAGTATACTTGCAATAGTTTCAGCAGAATCAAATATACATAAGTATATCTTTAGTTGGACCATACAAAATTTCTTGTTCCAATTAAGCAGACTTGATGTATACCAGTTTAATATAACAAAAATACAAGTACATCAATATTTAAATGTACTTTTAGTACACTTAGTGTAGTGAAGTCGTGTGACGTCAGTACTATTTGGGTAGGTGGCCAATTAGAATTGCCCATTTGGGTTATATAAACCTTTCATTCAGGCGTCTTGGGGTGCGTCATGGTTGAAAGCCCGCCCCTTCCGTTGTAAACACAGACTGAGTGTCCCGCTGGGTTGTTGAGGGTCTGCGCGTGGGTTGCTGCTTACTCCCAGGTAGGCTTGGTACCATCTCGGGGTGTAGTGGGGAGTTTTTCTTTTTCTTTCCCTGACTTTGATTGTGGCAATTTGTTCCAGTATGATGTGCCTTCAGCGCTTCCATCATTGGGCATCGCAATTTAATTGATCGGAACACCAGCTGTTGCAGTCAACGGGGCTGTTAAATGATTCTCTGGTATATGTTGACGTGTAACTGGATCGTACTCTCTGGTAGGTAAACTGAGATTGTATTTTGTGGCATTATCGGGTGGGTAACTGGTCGAATCACTTTCTTAGTTATAATCCTCCTTGTTTACTGTTTCGAAGGTCTTCGTGGACGCTAAAGTGGGCTAACTAAGTGAGCAGTCGCATTAAACTGCGCGCTCTCCCTCTCCGTCACTCTCTCTTTAAAGCCACGCTGCTGCTTTCTTCACATCGTTACGTTTAAGTCAAGCATGTGTACGCGGGCCTGAAGGATCATTTTGTTGTCTCTGGCTACTAGTTGGCATTTCTTTACTTTTGTTTTTTTTTGTTGTTGATTTGTTTTCAAGTTATATAATTTTGAGTGACTGTCTGCCTGAAATAACTGTTGGACGTGGTCCTGCAGCGGTCACAGTGTATTTGTTTATTGTTTTTTTGGTTGTGAACGCGAGTGGTTCGGATATTTTCATTACTTTGGGTTGTTTTGGGTCGAGGGAAATATTGTTTTTTTCTTTTCTTGTGTGTGTGTGCGTCGATCATGTTGGACTGTTAAGTCAATTAGATCGACTTTGAATGTGTTTTGTTTATATATGTTTTCTTTGTTCAATTAACTTGTCCTGTTTTTCGTGCATTTATTTGATTCTGATTGACTGATCTGCTTGTAATAATTGCTGGGCGTGTTCCTGCAGCAGTCATCGTAATTGTTTAAAATTGTCTTTCTTTAATTCGAATTGTCTTTCTTTAATTTGTTAGTATTCATATTTTGTTTCTTTTGGGGTGCTTTGTAAATTTCTTTTTTTTTCGTTTTTGCTACGTTAAAGTCAATAAATTGACTTTGAATATTGTTTTTTTTGTTTATTTAGATTTAGTGTATTATCGATTTTCTCTCCTTTCTTTTTTTTTCTTTAGGGGCTGAGGACTCCTTGGAGCGGGTTGGTTGTTTGTTTCAATGCAGGTTTTGTTTCACTGAGTGTTATTGCAGTTTCATTATTGCTGGTGTCACTATCTTTGGCTGTTTGCAGTGAATTCGGGGGTGTAAGTGGGGTTAGCGTGCTTCTCATGGTGGACCTGCTGCTGGCACACTAGCCTGCTCCTGTCCTAAAGCCTCAGCCTCAAGCCTCATGCCTTAAGTTGTTTTGAATCTCGTGAAAGTGTATTGAGAATCTTGCGAGTTTATTATAAATCTTGTTGAGGTTTATTGTGAACTTTATTTTTTTATTATTATTCCCTTGACTGTACACAATTCAATCATGACCTGTGTCAGTCATTGATTTTAAATTATTGTTGATCAACTTTTAGTGTCAATAAAACATTTTTGTACGGAAGCCCATGCCTCTTGCCTTTTCTAGGTGGAACGTATTTGTGTGCTATATTTAGGTAATTTTTCCCGTTAACCTGGGGTGGCGTAGTCAGTAAAATTGAGCCACTTGCTACATTAGCATAAAATAAATGTATTTAAAAATACATTTCAGTATTTATTTTTCACTAGGGTATAAGTACTTGTGTTTCTGTGTCTTTTGTTAGTTCAAGGCTGGATCCTCTTACTAATTTCTACTTAGAAATTAGTTTTTAGTAAACCGTTCTCTCATAACTTACTGAAAGGTTTCATTTTATAAATATAGGTAGTCTAAGTAATGATCTATTTACATTGATCTATCTATGTTAAGCTAATTCCAAATCTGTTGGTTTAAATGAAGTATTATTTGTAACACAAAGAGAGCTTCTCTAAATTATACAGATCATTTTTAAACACAAATGACTAATTTTATTCAAAGTATTTGAAGATTTACATTATCCTATTAATATGACCAACTTCAAATATATAAATGTTTATAATATACTTTATTACATTTACATTCATATCCATAAAAAGATAGATACTGTACCTGTCATTGAAATATCATAAAATAATGTCAGATTTTTTAACTGTTACCAATGATTGACCATAAATAGCTTTGTACCTTAAAAAAGCCTCCATACATTTAATTGCTACATCATCTACTTCTGCGATCAAACTCGTTTGCCGAAAGATGGTGTTGGCTCACAATCCATTTCAAGTCCCCAGCTCCATAGACACACACTGCCCGTCTGTGTATCCCAGTGCATGGTGGGTAGGGAGCCCCACTCTTTATATCTCCTTCATGGTAGCTCCACTTCACTAGACGAGCAATTGAGTTCATGTCTGATTGCTCGTACTTACTGTTTTGGAGGGTCAGATCCTGGTACTGAATGCATCCGCTGTAACGTAGCCCACATGTGCTCATCTGGACTGTAAGTGTCTTTTCCCCATTTCATGAAATCTTGATATCTCTTTGCTTTTAAAGATGTGATCCACAAACTCTCTTGAAACCACAAAATAAGCATTTCCTGTGAACATAGGGCTCTGTATTGGCGGGGTGACTTTGTAACATTTGTCCGAATCACAACATTCGTAAACGTGGTGATGATACTGCCAGCGTACCTTTTTGGACTTAACGGTCTTCGGACTCCAAACTGTTCTTTCCGTTTAGGAGTTTTAGTGACTGGGATCATTTCTCCATTGGTTTTAATAGGGAAATCATTGCCACAGGTGTTGAGCAGATACCTCCACTGGACAGGTGACTTGAGCAGATCCTGCATGCAATTCGATGTCCGCTTGAACTTTGAGACCAAGAAGCGTAGATCACATTCTCCAGTTTGCTGGCCACAAACATCATTGGTCAGACAGGACACAATGGCCCTAACTGCTTCTTTAAAGATCTCAGGTGACTTTAGGTCCACATGAACACAGTACACATTGTCAGGAGTGTAAATGGCCCTTAAGAGCCTTTCAAACATCTCAATCTTCTCGTGGATCACCATTGAGTAAGCAATGGGGAAATCTTTCTCCTCTTTACTGAGAGAAAGCCTCAGAAACCCTCTGTCTTGGATGTAGGATGGACAATCTTTGGTTGCGTTGAGATAGAATGATTCAGACAGCAGGTATTTACTCTTTTTTTTTCGAGGCCAAGAGCTTCCCGAAAATGTCCTTGTCCACTCCGTCCATGTCTCCTTGGATAATAGCAGAACAAGCCTGTAGTTCTCCAACATTCCTGCTTTAGTAAGTGATTCAATACCAGGTATTTCCTATGTGGACTATTTGTCATTCGTCCTAAATAGATCCGCAAAAAAAGGCACACTGAAATGGAGATTATTGTCAGAATCCTCAGTTTTTTAAATCTCATGTTTAATCTTTAAAATTTCGTTTTTCAAGAAACAACCTGTACCAGTGAGGTACTGTATAAAACATCTTGTGACATGACAGCAAATCTTACAATCGTACAAAGGGGAAGGGCGGACTTCTGCGAAAGATATAAATAATTATTGCACACAGGCCAGGAAAGGTGTAAGGTATTTTATATCACGTCTGACCGGCATTGAGTTTTATTATCAGATATGTAGCCTGTTTGATATGGATTTAATATTAACTTCAAAAGCAATGTTGTTATCATTCTATCTTATAGTAATCTGCACTATGTTACTTACTTATCTGTAAACACGTTTCCAGTCCAAATATCTACAGTAGGTGAACAACCAAAATGACACTTACCATCGGTAAATCTACCGCGGCAAAAACAAACCAGCCATATTTCAAAGTCGGTGGCGAAATGACCACCAGGTGGCGCAAAGGGACATTCAGCGAAAGCAAAATGTAATTATGTAAAAGTAGCCTACATTTTAAATAGAATACAGCTTTAACTAGAATATAAACTTTTAGGCTATAGGAGAACATTTTATTAATCAAAAGTTAAAATAGGCCTATCTAGCAGTCAGCGAAAATAAAGTGGGTGCTTTCAATGAAGCTATTGAGGAATGCAAACACTGAAGAGCGCTTCTCTCGCGTGCGCACACTGACTGCTGAACAACCGAACTTCTGGGCTTTTGTCAGTGAGAAAAGTCATGGTCAAGTGGTAGAACTTTGGTACAATCATTTTGATGACACTGTTTCAAATCCCCCATAAACATGTATTAAAACCACTTGCATTTCTATTTTACATTAAGGAACAAATTAATGGGATTTCATGTAGATTTAAAAAAAAAAACATAGCCAAGCTAAGCAAGTTGCGTTTTTGCCGGTGGGGTATTTCCCCCTCCACAGTATATGTGTAAATATATATTTTTTAAATATGCAACACATGTTGGAGAATTCTGCTTGTCCTATGTACATGTGAGAGAAGCATGCATGGGTCTGAATGAGGTAATGCCAAGCAAAGGCTGGTCAAGTGAGGACAGGAGAAGGAACTGGGTGAAAGGGGCATGGAAAAGTACCTGAAAATCATGTATACAGCCATTTTTTAAAAAGATACGCATGCGCAAAGAAGTTTGCTCTCAATTAAAAATAAAATAATGATGCAGGTGTTTTGATTTGGGAGGAGTGATAAGGAGGAGCAAAGAGAGAAAAGATAGAGTTGAGCGCTAATTGGGTATCACTAGGCCAAAAGGCAAGTCAAGTAAGGACAGGAGAAGAAACTGGGTGAAAGGGCATGGAAAAGGGCCTGAAAAATCATGTATACGGCCATTTTTAAAAAGATACGCATGCGTAAAGAAGTTTGATCCAATTAAAAATAAAATAATGATGCAGGTGTTTTTAATCTGGCCCTGGTGGAGATCTCACAAAGCAAAAACAGCCAGCCGGCGTAAAGAGGTAAGCAGCTTTTGCTTATGATTTTGTTTTGTGTGGTCACTACTGGTAAGCTGTCACCCTGGTTAGTAATTGTTTTAAAATATTAGACTCCACCGTAAAAATAACCTAAAAAGACTACATTTAGTAAGGCAAAAATAAGTGGAAAAAAGAAAAGATCTTGGGTCAAATGAAGAAGAAGCGCATGCGTAAGATTTTATGAAAAGGTTTGTTTTGTTTTTATTTGTTAGTTTTTACCTGTGAGAGTAACTGCAGGTTTGTTTTTATTTGTTGTTTTTACCTGTGAGAGTAACTGCAGGTTTGTGTTGTTTTTATTTGTTAGTTTTTACCTGTGAGAGTAACTGCAGGTTTGTGTTGTTTTTATTTGTTAGTTTTTTACCTGTGAGGGAAAGTACAAAGGGAGCGCGCACTGGAAAAAGAGTGTGTGTGATTGTGCTGTGAGATTGCGTGTATGCTGCAGTGAGAGCGCGCTGAGAGAATGTGTGTGTGTGTGTGTGTGTGTGTGTGTGTGTCGTGTGCTGTGTGTGTGTGTGTGTGTGTGTGTGTGTGTGTGTGTGTGTGTGTGTGTGTGTGTGTGTGTGTGTGTGTGTGTGTGTGTGTGTGTGTGTGTGTGTGTGTGTGTGTGTGTGTGTGTGTGTGTGTAAAAAGGGAGTGCTGCGCTGGAAAAAAGTGTGTCGGTGATTTACATTATAGGGGGAGAGCCGGCTGGAGAAGTGCACAGAGTATACAAGTACATAAAATATACATGAACTAAATTGAAGGATAAATGAAAGACAAAAATCAAGACAGTGAAGAAAAAATACAGAAAAGTAAATATTGAAAGGCAAAGAATATTCCAAAAAACTTGGCTTTTTGTTTGCTTGGACACTCACCAGAGTGTGAGCGCTGTGACCCTGAGAGAGAGAGACACAGCCTCTGTTAGGCAGAAAGATAAGAAGGTATCAAAGTGTTGTGAAAGTGTGTGAATGAAAACCCGGGTGTGTGAATGAATATACTAACAAACTAAGTGTGTTTGGATTGAGATAAAGAACTAAGGAGGGATATCTTTTTATTTTTAATCTTTTGATGCCTGAAGATAACACATGTGGACCAGAGTAAGAGATCATTATGAGGCAGAGGATAGGACAGTACGAAGAGAAAGAGAGGACGAAGATAACTTTAAACAGGCATTAAAACTAACCAAAGGCATTAAGGATCACTTCTGGTTTGAAAATGAGTTTCTAGATGACGAAGGGCAGAGACAGGAGTTAACAGATCAAGGAAAAAAATAGCTCTTTAAAAATTGACAAAGATCACAAATTTGAATCATCTTGAGCAAGAATGGCCCTTAATGGATTGGCATGATGTGATTAAAAAATATATAGATAATAAAAATAAAACAGAATACTCAGACCACACCGAACAAATTTAACCTTCCAAAAAACACCCTTTTGGATTCACAGTTGATTACATTAGAAATAAAGATAAGTCCGTTATATATAACATACCTGAAAAGAAATGCGTGGTACACTTGGTCTCTGGGTTTGGAAGGAGCCACGATTTTGAGGAACATGTATATAGTGATTCCAGGGCCAGTACAGCGGGAAAATGACACAATCATTAAAGTCAGACAGGGAGGAGAAATCAGACCAGCACTGGTGGATAATTTGAACTCCGACCATACAAGTGGGTAGAAATTCATGAGAAAAAAATAAAATAAAATAAAAAATTTAATGATGGACAAATAGAAGGGGTAGGCGAGGAGACGAGAAAAAAAATCTTAAACAACAAAGAAAGAAAAAAACTTGATATTTATTTATTTGAGCCATTAAATTCAGAAACATGCACTAAAGAGTAATTAAACATTATGGGGAGACTATGAAGTGAAATTTAACAATTTTGCTTTGTCGTCTATTTGGCCATTCTTCTGACTGCAGGAGCTGTGATCTGGACTGAGAAAAACAGCCTATTCTGAACAATAATTTGGCTTTGTCTATTCATTGTTACAAGAAAAATAAAGAGTAAAAGCATGTGTGCGCACGTCAAATACACAGATTAGGACTGTTTATAAATAATGATATTCATTTATGATATTCATTCATAAAGAGAAACTAAAATTATGAAAAGAACACTTGTTTCCGTCTCATATAGCACAAGTAAATGGTGACTGTGATCTGAGAAGAGGCAGAAAGGAGGGGCTGCCTCTGACAGAGAGAGGAGGGGCTGCAAAAAGATAGTGAGACTGTGTGTGTGTCTGAGAGATGATGGAAAGGAGGGAGACAGAGAAAGAGTTCACCTTTTCTAGTTCTGACTAGCTTATAAATCAGAAAGTGTGTACCATTACAACATACACTTTAAGGGGGTCATGAACTGGCTTTTTAAATGTTTTTGTTTTGTTGTCTGAGGTCAACTTATGACATTCGCTTGGTTTTTACATTCAAAAACATAAAAATGAATAAGTTATGGGCTATTTTCTTCCCTAGTTTTCAGCCTACTTGAAAAATGCTCGGATTTTATGTGCGTATAGCATTGAAGACTAGGAATTAAACGCCCACTGCTGTGAGTGGATAACAGTTTTGCATATTATAATGAGCTTCAACTTCAGCACGTGGGGGAATTTGTTTTGAAAACCACTGTTGTAAAATGGCAACCGAATGATTCGCCCATACATGTTTGACCCAGAGTCCGATCCCGAATCGCAGGACAATGAACCAACAGCATCTCAAATACAACGGATACTTAGACACATACACATAATTATTAGATATCAAACGATCTGTAACAATGCAACGCTCAGCCGAGTAGATTATTATTTCTAAAATAAAAATATTACTCACATAAGTGTGTTGCACCACTGCTGTTGGATCCAATATAGAAGGTAACGTAGACTAATCATGTTCCGTACAACAACGATGTTCCGTATCAGATTAACTTTAACCGCCGATCGCTGAATAAATACTTCTAGGTCATACACAAAATGCATATCTGCTCCGTTGCTCCGTTTGTCATCACGAGGTATGCTTTTGTTTACCTATGCGTGAATGCGCAAATCAGTGGGCGGGGCTAAACCGGCCGTGTTGAAGTAGGCGTTGATGAGCGGGTGGGGTTTTAGTGTCATTGATGTCATACTTCCACACTTTCAAAAACGAGACGTTTGTTGAGGCTGGTGTCAATAAAAGCTTTTATTGGACTAACAAGGTCGTTTTCAATTCTAAAACTTACAGGATATTCTTATAATATGATGACCTCTTAGATGTCAAAAGCTCAAGGAAAATTTGATTTCTCAGTTCATCACCGCTTTAAAAGATCTTATTTGTAACTGTTATCCCCACCAGTGGACCTGTAATAGAGGAACTGCATTTTTAAAATATCTGAGAAAGGCTAATCAAATACCTTAATAAATGTCTGACCATCTTGGTGAAAAGTAGTTAAGAATAGATGCAAGCTGGGGTTTGTAAGGTAAAAAGGTGTGAATGTCACGGTTCATGAATCGGCTGTCTCATGCTGATGTGTCTGTGTGAGTGTAATTGTGTGGGTGTGGTTACTCGTTGTGCTGATTAGTGTCACCAGCTGCCAGTCATTCAGTTCCCTACATATACCCAGCATTTTCTCTCTCTTGTTGTCAGATCGTTGTGGTTGTTATTCGGTGTGTTCCTGTGCTTCGTGCCTCGTCTGTTCCCGTCTGGATCTCTACAGTTCTTCGTGTCTCCTGGATTTTCGTCTGTTCCTTGTGTCTTCTGGATGTTCCACTTCCCTGGGTTTCACTCGAGCACCGCCGTCATCTGTTTTCACCACCGGATCGCCATCTCGTCCCTGCTTCACCCACCACCTGAGTGTTGTCCCCGATCTGTGCCTTACCATTGTTCATTCTGACTTGTTCATTAAACTGAGTTTATTTGCATCTTGCATCCTACTGTTATTCTCCTCACAGTGAAAAACACTGATAATAATTAAGATGGGGTCAACACCTGTAGAGATACAGGATACAAAATATTAGGTTTGAAACACCAAGGCCATATGAAGAAAGCCTAAAGAGAAGAAAGACATCCAATGAAAGTTTGGGAAATATAATGAAGGATTTAGAGTAAGACACAGGGACTGATGAATGGGGGAAGCCCTGAGAAAAGAGCTGACAAAGATGTACATCTGAAAGATGTATTTCTGAAAGCAGACAGACATTCAAAGGTTAACTAAAAAATTTGCAAATCAAAAATTTCTAATGATTGGTCACATACATTTTTCAATTGGCCTAATTGGTTTTTTATGAATTTAATTGTATCAATTGTGGCAACAGTCAAGTGTTCAAAAACAGTTTACAAAAATCAAGTAGGATTGGTGAATTCTGCTAATACAGTCAGAATTAAAATAGGCTAGTTTCAGAATGACAGAAAAAACACTAATAAAAATAATTGATAAGAAGTATTAAGACATGGCCTATGATGTTTGTATCTTGTTATCCCTGGGAGACAGTTTAAAATTGGATTCATTATAGAAATTTAGATTTTTGAATTGTATTATTTTAAATAATACATTGATTGTGTTGAATGAAGCAGGATTGGGTGACCAAGCTTAACAGACACATACAGACATATACTGTATTGTATTATATGCATTTTACAGTAATGAGAGTAATTAATTTAACCCTACAATGTTTGAGGGAGTAGGGATCGAAATAGCAAGTGATAAAAATACTATATGTGACTGAAAATAAGGCAACTCAAGACGGACTGATGGGCTGCTATTTTCTGCATTCTGCAAAGAAGAAACGATGCTTGCTCTTTTCTGCAAAGAAGAACTTGCTTTATTAAAACTGCATGGGGAAACTGCTGTTATCAACCAGAGGACAACTGAAAGATGTTGGTTGAAGAATTTATAAAGTATGAATTTGATTAATGCGGATCTCTGAGTGTTCATTTTCCAAAAGCCAGGCTGAGGAGAGGCAGAGAGACTACAGCATCCAGTCCAACCACTGTGTCAGAACATGACGCCAGACCCTTGAATGGGGGCCGACAGATCGAATGCATCGGATAAGGAGAGAAACATGACAGCAGCACAACCAGTTCAACTGATCCAAACAGAAGGACTTCATCCTTTCATAAGCGGGCACAGGTGATACGTCTTCAATTATCACTACAGAGACCGCTTATAATTTCATTGATTGGCCATATTAATTGTGTTTTGATTATACACTGGTCCAGCAGCAGGGGTGTATTCCAGAAAGCAAGGTTAACTTACCGTCAGATAAACCTTGAACTCTTGGTTGATTAACCACAAACTTGCTTACTCTGGGTATGTCGGTTCCAAAACACCCGTGAGGAGTTAGTTTAATCAACCTCCTATCGGTAACCCAGAGTTAATGCGCGTGCACGGAGAGTACATAAAGACATTTTCAATGGATCACAGAAATCAGGAGTCACCATGGAAACCAAGGGACAAAAAAACGAGCTACATACTTCGGTGAAACTGAGTTGGAGGTTTTAATGCTTGCTTATGAAGACTACAAGCCCATTATAATATATATATATATATATTTATATATATATATATATATATAGAGAGAGAGAGAGAGAGGGAGAGAGAGAGAGAGAGAGAGAGAGAGAGAGAGAGAGAGAGAGAGAACTTGGCTAGGAAGATAACGGATAGAGTAAATGCATGAGTTTTATAGATTATAAAACATATATATATAAATGGGATATTTTCCCTGTCATTAGGCAAAAACTATCTTGGGCATGTAAAAATAGACAAGTAGCCTATTTACTTGTTGGCCTCCATATATTTCTTAAATATATTACAGTAGTAATGCACATAATTGGCTAGTTATATGTTAGGTTCTTATAAGGTGTAACGTTAATCCTTCTGGTGCCAGAAGAAGTGTGAGTCAAGTCAAAATGAAACAAAAACATTCTCCAGCAAGGTAATATTTTCTAAACTTACTAAACTAGTTACTGATGCCATGTAATTTAGTATCTAATGTAATTTAGTTTTCTATGTAGCCAATAGAAAGAAGGCTGAGGCCTGTAAAACAGGTGTGGTCACCCTCCCCTCACTCCAGCTGAGGAGCTGGCACTGTCCCTGAATAAAGGGTGACCTTTGGGCGATGGTGTATCCAGGGGTCAGTTCGTCAGACTCAGATACCAAGACAAGTGGCTTAGTAAAATGTGAACCATATTAATGCTTATGATTGATTGATTGATGTGTTCACTGTTTTTGTCAGTATTTTAATAAAGAAAATCATCAACACTTTCACCATTTTTAAAAAGCCATTTTGAATGCATTTTACAGTCGTCACTTGTCCAGTGTGCATGCTGCTTTGACTGCAAATGCTGTATACTGCAATCTTACTAGTACTCTTAGATGTTCCTAATGTCCTTCTTTATTTAAGAATATATACTGAGTATTGAATATGCATGATTATCTTATTGGTTTAATTATCTTGCAGTTGCTGATGGCCACATTGTATTATTGGATCCTCTTGCAACACCACACTCTGTCATAGTTGATCCAGGCTCAGGTTCAGGATAGTGTCATCAAATAGGGCAGACAAGGGTACCCTCATGTACCTCAGCAAGTAACCATTCAAATGTCCTATAAAGGTAGTTAAAGTGTATAATTGCAATACAAAAATAAAAAACATTAAAAAACATTGTGTAAGGCAAAACATACCCTGTTGAAATGTGTGGCACAATGATGACTCCTCTACAGTAAATATCTTGGCAACATGTACAGACCCTGGCCATTTGGCTTCAACATTAGTGATAAGGTGGGTTGCATCACATATTACCTAGTTAGTGGAGACCAGTAATGAGGGTGATTTAATGGTTTGAACACCCAAACATTTAGCACCCAAAAAATCTATTGTCACCTGCACATTGATGCTATGGATTGACTTCCTATTATCACAGTCTCCTTCATTGACTGAAGGAGCTTTAATGGGAATGTGGGTTCCATCAATGCACCTAATCACATTTGGGAACCCTTAAATTGACAGTTATATAATTAGAAACATTTAAAATGATTGTGACTGTAACCAGTCTGAATAGATTAAGTAAATGGTCTGTGAGTTGTTTTAACCCAATTTCGGGTAAAATATGGATGAACCCAGCCATTAGGTTACATTTTTAAATTGCATTTTTTAACCCAATGGCTGGGTTTGTCCATATTTTACCCAAAATTGGGTTAGATCAACCCAGCATTTTTAGAGTATATATATATATATATATATATATATATATATACATATATATATGTATGTATATATATATATATATATATATATATATATATATATATATATAGACAAATTATATATATATGATTCAAATTATATATATATATATATATATATATATATATGTATATATATATATATATATATATATATATATATATATATATATATATATTATTTTTATTATCCATATTATATGTGCTTCCATATCCACTGGATCGTCTTCAAAAGGGCACACAATGCTCTGTCACCTCTCTGAAACAAACTAACCCTGCAACATAACCTGCTCCTGAGCAGTTATCCTCAGAGAGTCAGTTGCTATGGTTACTTACATAACCTGAAAATTACCTCCGTTTTGGAACCGAAAGCAGAGGTTATGCCTCTTACTTACTCCTAAACTTACCCGGGTAAGTCACATAACCTGCTTTCTGGAATACCCCCAGTTCTCTACAGTATGTTCTGTTAGGCTAACACTGTCTATTTGCTTTCTTTCCATAAACATCAGTCCCAGCTGTAAGCATTTAATAATGATAATAATATAATTGGAAAAGAAAAGAAGTGCAAGTGCTTGCATGACTGAATAATTAATTAAAACTGAGACTGGACTTAGTATATATATATATATGCAACACAATCACAATCACAAATGATGGGTGAGATGGGCTGTAATGCATGGGGCGCCAGCAGGTAAAATCTTGCCTGGGCAGCAAATTGGTCGGGCCGACCCTGATTTCGAGATGGTGAGGAAAGTATGTATGTTCGAGTTTAAACAAACATTTTATTCTGAGCGCGTACTAATCCGGCATGTTTTTATATAGTCCAAATCCATTCATATTCTCCATTGAGTTTAGCGGAATATCTGGCCCCATGGGTTGGCGGAATTCGGGATTTAAAACCTCGGTGCAGTTTCTATTGTGAGTATATGCACTCAAGTCTGAACTCAAGGGAGAGTGAATGGCAGTGTAACAAATTGTTTTCGATTTAGGCACAGTGATGACGGCATTCTGGACCAAGTACGGTATGCTCCGACACTCTATGGCTTATCTCGGGGATTGCTGTTCTGTTACCAGTACGGAATTGTTCCGTGTCTACCATGAGATTAATGTGCTTCTAATGAGCTTTCTACGTTCTTACTTAATTTGGATCTGCTGTTCTTTCTGAGACACAGAAGGGTCTAGAAATACTCTAAAGTCTGTTTGATTTGAGTGAGTTGCATTCTTTAAGGGTGATTATTCTATCTGAGACTGCCCCTGTTGGTAAGCCCCGGTTCTTTTGCCAGTGATAGTTGCACCTTTTAATGGCATGAGTGTGGCTGGTTGCTTGATGCCCATTTTACAACTGTTAAATAAAATTATTTTTGTACGATTACTTATGTCTCTGGCTCCCAATGGCAATTCGAATCTGTGCGTGCCTCAATGGTGCGTTTACTTCCTTTGGTGAAATTCCATATGGTGGCGTAGTTGGAAAGTGATATCGAATCAGAGTTTTGCTGACCACGGGTACAATTAGTGCTCCGTTACACCCAATAACACTCACGTTGCCAGCACTAACAACATATGTTCAATGCAAGTGATGTGAACCGTCTCTGGACTCGAGCAGACATTGATGTGAACGAGTGCAGGCTCAATAGGGCTGACAGTGGAGATCCTCAGCCTTGTCCACCAAACCCACCGTAAAAGCTGAGCCACTAAGTTGCAGGGCCAAGTCAATATAAAACTCAAGAGTCCAGCTAGGGTCATGTAATGGCAAAAGGTAGCAGAGTGGCTCAGACAGTCCTCCAAAAAAAATATCATCAAGCACACCTAGTGATGTTACGTCTGACACCGATGCTCCAAAGCTTGCTTCAAACTTGGAACAGTCCTTGCAATGAACCACTGCTTCCGAGAGCTTGTATCATTACATCACTAGACATGTGAAAACTGTGCCTGAAGCAAACACACTGGTTCACTCCTGTAGTGAAGTGCCTGACTGCTTTGACAGCCCAATCCAGTGTTGACATGTTCAAAACCTGGCAGCTGTATTTCTTATGAAGTGAAGCCAAACCATGGCAACACCGTGGGTTAGTAGTCAGTGTTTGGATTGGCATTATTATTGAGAGTGGATTGAGTTTACTTCAGTGTTGTGATTGAGCCATCGAGAAAGAGAAGTCATTCGCAAGTTTGGGAACACTTTAAACTTATTTTCCTGAATAAGATTAGTTCTTTGACATTTCTGCATACAAATATTTTTACATATGTTGTGAATGATATGGAGAAAGACAGAAACCTCAGATTTAAGAAAAAAAACTGTTACATTATTCAAGCTCAACCAGTTACACAAGCACATCTTTTTCAACATATACAAAAATATCAGTCCCACCAGTAAACAAGTTATAGTGTTCTGGATCCCACAGGAAAGAAGCAGTTATGTAATGGTTTCTATAGTCATGGAAACCATTACAGAAGTTCTATTGGATTTAATGGTTTTTATGGGAATTATATTGGTCTGTGGGTATCTACTGTAGTGGTTTAAATGGTAAAAGCAAATGGTTCATATTGGTATTTTAATCAAAACAATTAGAATTTCTGTGATGGTTTCCAACTTCCAACTGGTCTGATCTTCTGTCCTTGTCTAAAGAAATAATTACACGCACGCGCACACACACACACACATCATGCTTAATGTTTTATTATCAAGGTGAACACATGAAATTCATCAGTATCTGTAAAATTCACCAACAAAAATGAGTACATAAACGGGGCGTATACATACACGCCTACTTGCATTTTATTGTTGTGAGCTTTGTTGCATTTCATTTACTTCACCAGGAGATGGTGCTGCAATTACTATCTGAATGAAGCTTAGAGTAATGAACCATTGTCAACACAATTGTTTCAGAAAGCAAAAATGCTTTGAAACGCTTCATTTGGCCATCACTAAGCATACCTCATCCATGCAAGTTAGATAAGCATCCTTCAGAAAGTCCGTCACATACAGTAATCCTCAATTGGTCAGTCTCCTTGATGGAGACACATAATTCGGCTGCCTGGGCACAGGGTTGGCATGGCTACTGCTGGATCTCGGAATGGTGAGTTCTTCTGTTACATCAGGATGAGGTTGAAGCAAGAAGGAAGCAGGATCCAAATCCAGCACGTTTATTTAAATACACTCAAACTACACAAAGACTCAGCCAAGGGACCAAGACTCAGGAACAGAACAACCTACACCAACATAACAATCAAACAACAACTTACAAAGACTGGAATGAAACAGAGGGACAAACAATCTAGATATAGGATAACAAGGGGGCATGGTTAATGGGAAACACCTGTGAAGACTAATAGACAGACAGGGAACCACTAAACATGACAAGACAAACCCACACGTGACAGAGTGTTTATAAGTGGTAGCTTAGCTGGCAATTTCATTTACCAGCTAAAAGGCAGAAGAAGAACAATTCTTGAAATGACACGGAGTTTAAAAGTTGGTCCTTTTGGCGGGCAATATTGGCTGAGTTTGTTGGGATGACCATTTTTATTTTTATTGGTATAGGCTCTGCCATTGGAAAACAGGCATAACAGATATCCTGACCAAGAGGTTAAAGTAGCTTTAGCTTTCGGTCTGGCCATTGCCACACTGGCTCAGAGTTTGGGGCATATCAGTGGAGCCCACTTGAACCCAGCTATTACTTAGGACTTTTGGTTAGCTGTCAGATCAGTTTCTTCAGGGCCTTCATGTATGTAATTGCCCAGATGTTGGGAGCTGTAGTGGCAAGTGGCATTATGTTCAAAGTTAGCCCTGACCCTGAAACAACACTGGGGCTCAATATGGTAAGTTGCTTTATACAGAATATTTACATTTCAACCACTAATATTACATTCAGAATTGTATTTCAATGGTTTGTTGTCATATGGGGATATTTTAGTAACTAAGTTACAGAAAATGTTTTTTTTTATGTTGCTGGGATTTTGTATGTTCATTTTAAACTCTTTCCTTCCTTTTATTTGGGCCTGCAAAAGGGTTCTATGGAGTCCATGAAAAATAAAAAGAAATGTTAAGTTAACGTGCATTTAAATATTAGGAAAATATGTTCAAATGTAATTCTTTTTGTAAACGTATACATAATACAATTTTATAAGCTGTCAACCCAATAAACAGTGTAAATATTTCCAGGCGTATATATATATATATATATATATATATATATATATATATATATATATATATATATATATATATTTATTATTATTTATTTATTTTGCTTGAGTGCCATAACAAAATACAAAGGCAATAATTATTTGATTTGTCCCATGTAGTGTGACTACACTTCCTGCTAATGGGGTAAATGTCTGTTAAATGAGCTGTCTTTTTCTTCTGACAGTAATGGTGCAAATGTTCAAAATTCATTCAGATGTTCAGGAGGTATTCTTGAAATCACGTTTATTGTCTTGCTGTTTTACAATTGTAATATGACCGTATCGTGTTGAACTTTTTGCACCATTAAAAGAGATATCCAATATTTGTTTATTTTCTTATTTTCCTTATAGCTGAGTAACGGTGTGTCACAGGGACAGGGATTTGCCATTGAGCTCTTTGCAACCTTTCAGCTGGTCCTCTGTGTCCTGGCCACAACAGACAAAAACCGTACTGATGTCACAGGCTCTGCACCCCTAGCCATCGGACTATCAGTTGGTTTCAGGGCACCTGGTAGCAGTAAGCACTTAATAATTGACTTTTCATCAACTGGATGTAAATGATATGATGAGATACTTCAGGATTTAGCATTAAGCTTTGTATTAGTAGGAAACCTGTAGTATTTTCGAATTACCATGCTTTCCACCCTCATATCCCACTGAGGCGAGAGATTTATGTATTTTTTTTGTCTGGGAAAAAAAATCCTCCGATGACAAAAAACGTCATTTTGCATCACCTGAGGATTTTTTGGCCAGAGGCTAAAGACTACAGTCAGTAGTAGGGGCTGTCCTGCATGTTTTCAACCTGCCCATTGAGGGATCTCGCTCACAGAATGCACACATGGTGTCTGCCATCGTTTTTGGAAGCTAAGCTATAGCAGGCTCTTGTTCTGTGGAGAAAGCCGAGTAGTAGGGGTTACCATCCTCTTTCCCAGACATGTCTGGCCGTCAATGTTCCGGGATTCAGCTTTTGCTTTCTTCGATTGCCATTCATTGTTTACATGCACAGCTTTTGTTTCAATCTAACTGAATCCATTACGATTGGTGAATCTGAATGTAGTGTTTACATGACGCTAAACAAGTGATCGGTTAATGTGGTTTAACATTGCTAAGAAAATTCCCACTTCTCCATGAGAGATACGAGACTGATGCGTCTCACGTGTGTCGACTCATCGGTAATCACGCCACCGGCCTTGCGCTGTTCTCCCGCGGCCCTCACTCATTCCTGCTCGCCACAGTAAACGTAATGAATGGCGGCTGTAGAGAGCAAAAGCCGAATCCCGGACATTTCAGGTGATCTCAAACACATTTCCAGGCAGACTCATCACAGAGACTCACTAGTAGCCTAAACTTGTTTTTGAACTACTGCGCTCTGTTAGGTGGGGCCTCCTAGCCCTTAATCACTGTTAGAAAAGGATAACACTTAAGGTGTTTGGGGTCATTTTGACCCCAGACTTTTAAAGAGTGATTGCATAAGGAAATATACATTTTTTATATGGAAAACTATATATCATTTTTTAAATTCACTTCTCAACTAATCATTTATGCTGTGTTTTTTTTGGATTTTTTTAAGTTTTCTACCTATTTACTGCACAATTACATAACTAGGCCATAAATTGGCACATGAAAAATGATTTTTTAAAGAAAAAAACACTTAAATTATGATGATAATTAAATCTAAACAGTTTTTGGACATTGCTCTATGTGTTAGGGATAGAATACTACCATTTGGTGGTTAGTCGAAAAACAGTTTTTCTTATAGTTAAGGAATTAAAGTGCAATGACCACATATTTCCAATAGGGGCCCATAGAGACTCATTCATTTTCACTTCATTTTTCTTGATGCTTCAAATTCTCCTCACAACTTGATATATATGATATATATATTTTGTGAATTGCACAAAATATTTTTGTCAAAATTAGAGTTTGTTGTTGTTGTCTGATATATTTTGAATTATTTGTTTATGCAAATTATTATACATAAATTTGCATAAATATTACAAGTCAGCGCTATGACATAACTGTATTCACACACTTCATTTTAGAAAATTATTTATGAACAATTATTATTTTTTATAGAACAAGAGATTTTAGAACAAAATAAATTTAATAAACCAAGTAAATAAACCAATATAATACAAAACAACCGCACTAATAAACTGTAATGAACAGGATGCATACATGTGTGTGTTGTGGCTGTGTGTGTGTGAGAGATAGACATCTCATTCCACTTTGTGTTCATGCTCTAGGACCAGACCTTGATTTAAATGTAATTTTTCTTAGATTTATGCCAGTTTTGTTTGTTTTATTTGCCAATTTCTGTAAAAATGCTCTCTGTTGCAGTCATGACATGTGTGTGTTTGTGCGTGTGTGGTTGTGTGTGTGTATGAGATAGAAAGTTTGTTCTACTTTCTATTTATGCTCTAGGACCAGACCTTGGTTTATATGTGGAACATTTCAGATTTATAATGGATTTACCTTTATTTTTTTGACAATCAGAATGAAAAAAAGCACGTTTTTTCATTTTCCCATTCATTTTCAATGTGGGGTCATTTTGACCCCAAACAGCTTAAATGGTAAATTTTGTTTTACACACCTGTAGAACAACCAAATCAAGCCCAGTTTTTTTGTGCATGTTTAGATGGATTATGTAGGAAAAGTCACAGAGTTTCATGTCCCTGAGATGAAGGGAACATTTTTAAAAAATCAAGGAAAAGTCCAGTGGGGTCATTTTTACCCCAAACAGTGATTAAGGGCTAGAGCAGCAAAGCAAGTGCATTCTGGGAGTTGTTGTCTTTCATCCACATAAGCCAAAAATACATTTTCTGGGTTTTTCTTTTCCTATTTTAAATACACATTAATCTTTCCAGAGGTGAGGTTGCCCTTTAAGTCAAGACTCTTTTCTGCTGCATGCATAACCTTACAAGCTCATCATTCTCATCCCCAGATCAGTTACACCGGCTGCGGCATCAACCCTGCTCGGTCTTTTGGACCAGCCGTTATTCTTGAATCCTTTAAAAACCACTGGGTAAGTCAGTGCCTCATTATTTCTATGAGGTTGTTTTCAGAACAAATTAAAATTGCTGTTTGAGTAAAAACAAGAATTAATAGCAACTATCCTTTGCTGAGGGTAGTGATTAGTCTTTTATGATTTGGTTATATTTTAACTCTATGAACATCTTGGCATAGTACTACAACTTCAAAAGGATTCATAGGCCAGAAAAGCAAACGTTTGGTTCTTTTATATAACTTGTTCTTTTGCATACTATGTGCAAAATAACAATTTTATCAAATGTGACAATTATTTTCTTGTGTAGATATACTGGATTGCACCCATGTTCGGGCGGGGCCGCTGCTGCTCTTGTGTATGACTTCTTGCTCTTCCCAAAGAAGGAAGCGTTTGGCAAGCGTCTGATGGTTCTGAAGGGCACGGCGGATCCGGACGCCTCGGAGACAGAACCCCTAATCGAACCCCGAACCCCCAGATCTGGGTCTGGTCAGTGGCCTAGGCCCTGAAATGTGTCTTTTAAATGTCTTCATTAAATGTCTACATACATAACCAAAATATGCCACATCATTTCTTTTATTTTTGTCCAAATGATCGTTTTGTCAGCTTCTTCTAGTGTCTTACTCTCTGTAGCAGCATCATTTGCACAGCTACTTCAAACACTTAAGGAAGTGTTCTGCCATCTTCTGTCTATATAACATCTCAGGAATTTCCTGTAACAGCATTCAGCGCACTTGCAGATTTATTCTTGGGGAGGCAGATTATTTTTGCTTTATGGGCTGGCAGTTTATTGAATAAATTTATCTTGTTTTCAGCATTAAGTATCTTGACTTTTGAGTTTGCCATAATTTTTCTATCTATATTTATTTTCCTATCAATTCTTATGTAATCAGTCTCAATTGGTAACTTGCTGGCGGCCCTATACTGTAAACATACAGTTGTGGTCATAAGTTTACGTAAACCTGCAAATTGTTAGAATAATAATTTTAACAAAATAAGAGGGATTATGAACATGTTCTATTTATTTAGTAGTTCCACAAATAAGCTATTTCGCATAATAGTTTACATCTAGTCCACAAGACAAAATAGTAAATAAATATACAAAATTTATTTGATTCTTAATACTGCATATGTCTCTTTACCTGGATGATCCACGGCTGCTTTTTTGAGTATCTTCATTGGTTTTCCAGCATCTTCTACATATTTGATCCCATTCCAACATTACATTTATATGTACACTTATTCATTTAGCTGACGCTTTTATCCAAAGCGACTTACAATTGCTATATTTTTCAGAGGTCACATGCCTCTGGAGCAACTGGGGTTAAGTGTTTTGCTCAGGGACACATTGGTATCTCACAGAGGATTCGAACCTGGGTCTCTCACACCAAAGGCATGTGTCTTATCCACTGCGCCATCACCACCCCACATCCTGTTGTTACCCCTCTTATTTAGTTAAAATTGTTAACATTTTGCGGATTATTATGACCACAACTGTATGAAAAAGGTCATGTCATTTATATCTTCTGTTCTTATCTCTCTTAAATGAAAAAATGGTTTCATGAAGTCTCTCTCTTCTCTCAGACATTGCAGCATTGTTCAATTGTGGTTGTTGAAGACCTCCATGTAAACCATAATATTCAGAATATCTCTTCTATGTTTGAAAATGTCTGGACTGTGAACAAGTGTGAGTTTAATTTGTCATTTGACAAATTTTAACAAGAATCCCAGCAAACAATTTTAGCTTCTGGGAACGTTCAGTTTTTGGTTCCCAGAACGTTCCCTATTGGTTCCCCAGGAAAGTTTTCTTAACGTAAATAGAACGTTCCCTTAAGGTTAGTGGAACATTCTGGGAACGTTCCTTTTAGGAGAACCTAGAAAATAACCTACAGGGAACGTTCCCAGAACGTTCTCCTTAGGTTATACAATTAAACCTAAAAATAACCTACAGGGAATGTTCCCAGAATGTTCTCCTTAGGTTATAAAATTAAACATAAAAATAACCTACAGGGAACGTTCCCAGAATGTTCTTATTTGGTTCCCAAAAAAATAACCAAATAGGAACCATACGGGAACGTTTGGGAACATTCTGTGTTTGCAGGGTATCACATGCCAAACTGAATCAAGTGCCAAAATCACGTGTGAAACAAGAATCATATGCCAAATTGAAAGTACAGATGTTTCTGTGGCACAAGTTTTCCCAACACTATCCCCATCTGCCATTGATTGAATAGATGGTCCATTCAGGCTATTTTAGTCTTGCCTTATAAATGCTTAAGTCCAGCTGTCTCTTGATATTACGCTAGGAAAGTGTTTTAACATTTTAAGAATTAGGCCTTTGCAAATCTGTAGCATTATGCCCAACATTGTACTGAGAGGTTTATGAGAACACTTCTGCAAAGCAGTTAACAAGTACTGTACAACCAAACCAACCTGATGTCAACTTCTGTATCACCTCCAGACTAACTGATGCTAAAGCTGTCACACAAGTCAGCATTTTGTTGACTGCCACGAATCACAAAGTATTAAAAAAACTCTTTGTTGGATAATGTCACGGACTGAATGACTCAGAATGTTTTCTCTGTACTAACTGTTAACATCAATGAAATTAATATATCCACTAGCACATTTTGAAAGGAATGATTTTGTTTCCTTTTCGCGCAGTCAGGTGTAGGCATATATAATTTAAATGAACACTCACGTATCCACAAAAAATCTATTTTAGGGAGAGTATTTCGCTTGAGAAATAATCATCAATGCTTAGCATCTGTTTTAATACCACTAAAAAACAAGAAGCCATCCCAAAATGCATCAAAGTGGATCTGCATTAGAGGATTGCCACGAATTTAAGGTGCATGCCTAAAATTTGTGGCCAGCATTCAAATGGTAATCATAACTTTTGGCTCGGTTTCATTGGAAAAAATTGTTTCCGACGATGGAAACAGCACAATCTAACGGACAGGTGATGACCAAGGCATTCGATTACCTGTTCCTTTTACTCAAAATACTTTTTGGGCCTCATTCATAGAGCATGTTGCATATTTGCACATGTAGTCTGTTTGGTGATTGTTGCAAGTTGTTAACTAATTGTAAAGCAATCCTTATATAAATTTGTGCAGAATCTGTCATAAAATGCAAATATTTGTTTGAGAAACAATTCATATATTGTCACATAAAATGATCAATTATAAATTTAAGTGAAATGATTCTTGTGGTAATTTAAATTTGTTTGGATACTTTACATGTTCTGTTTTTTGTTTGCCAGACACAGACTATCCATCTATCCATCCATTTTCCAAACCATTTGTCCTCTGCAGGGATGCTAGAGCTTTTCCAGTCATCTCAAAACCATGAAGTGCTAATGGGAATATAACATTTTTAAACTTGACCACTCAAAGATAAAAACAAAATGATAGTCATTCTGCAACTGAAGAAAAATTGTAAACCAAATGTGTTATGAAAATGTGCTGTCTTAAGAGCTTTTACTGTAACTTCCCCTGCCATCTAAACACATAGAGAAGAGTGTATACTGGTGGCTTTGCTGAGGGTGGAGTGACACTTTTGAACAACATTTATCAAGTGACAGAACTGCAACACCCAAAAGTTCAGTTATCAGTTTCCTGTCATTGTGTTGATGAGGCATAAACAAGCTTATACTGTGGATGTCCTTGAGCGCACTTGCATTGCTTGACCAAAGTGAAATGCAAAGCAAATTCAGGGAGTCTCAGGGGGACATGACATGTGAGTTCATGGAGTGAATTTCAAGGGGGGACCAGTTCAACTTCACAATGTAGAGGATTTCCATATTTTATCCACATAATACCATCCAAATACTTATTTTCATACATAAACATAGTGGTTTAAAAATTAAAAATACACCACCACCCCCAGTGGATCTCAGGCATTCCCACCACGAACCCTAAAGGTGTCTTGAACAATGTGAGCTGAGCCACAATCTATATGAGAGAAGAATGGGATCTGGAAAAGGTGGATTCGAACCCAGGATGATTGTGTCAAAATATGTAACCTATTTCCTCCATCCTTACTCTTCACGCGACTATTTCTGTAACAGACTCTTCTTTTTATTCGTTTTGGTGCCAAGAGAGTAATTTCAGGGTTTGTTTTTACAGAAATACAATTAAAATGCATAAAAATTCGGACTTGTTATCTGACTTGTGTTTGTCTTTTTTGTTTTTGTTGCAGGAGGTCTGGGAGCCGAGTAAACATGGATTACAGAACAACCAGGCAAACTCCTCTCTTGACAGATTTAAGTTAACTGGATTCCCAGCAAGCAACAGCCGTCATTTGAGCCCGTTCTCATCCTTTATCATCATATAGAACGCTATATGACAAAACGGCGCTATACTACGCACATGGCACCCTTTATCGTTAATATAACACGCAAACCCAAGGCGTAATAAATCCAATAAATCCTTTAGCGTAATATGAGACTACCCTACCCCACACCTAAACCTAACCATCACAGCGCGTGTTATATCAACGATCAACGGATGCAATGTGTGTAGTATCAGCGCCGTTTTGTCATATAGCGTTCTATATGACGATAAAGGATGAGAATATGTTGGTCATTTCACCGCCTCATCTAGGTTAACCCTCTGGGTGGAGTGTCATAATGTGGGTTTTGGGTGTCATTATTAGTGGATCCCCATCTATTAATCATCCCAGGTGTTTCTTATTTCTCACGCTCCCTTGTTATCTTGTCTAGCTCGTTTGTCCTTGATTATTTAAGCCCTGTGTTTCTGCCCTGTCTTTGTTAGTTGTTGAATTAATGTACGTGAACGTTGGTGTTTTGAATTCTTAGTCCTGTTTCAAGTAGGGCTGCACGATGCATCACTTTAACATCGATATCGCGATGTGCGCATCCACGATAGTCACATCGCAAGAATGTGCGATGTCACTAGGAATCGTAGTTAATCCGTGATTCGTGATCAGTAGGCTGCGTGCCAGCAGCTCCCCGGCCCGTAACGCTTGTGATTTGCGGATTAAATGCAAAGTTTAACCATCATAGTGAGAGTTTATCAATTTGCAAGTCCTGTCAGTTTAAACATCAAGCGCAAGAAGACTGGAACTTGCGCGCTGTTTTCCGTTTTCTTACTAAAGCGCATTTTTGTCCCGCCAAACTTGACCGGTGAATGATGTAGATGACAATGAGTGACTTCTGCGCTCGTTTAACTGAGAGAGAAAGTCCCGAGTCGCGCGTGCACTCACCGTCTTCAAACTCTCTTGCTCTCCCTGCTCGTGCATATCAATGAATTGAGTTAACTGAATATCTTTGAGAATACATGACGGTAAAAGGTCGGAAGACCTTTTTCTGAACTACCACTGGTTGCTGTTCCACACATTCAGATGACATTACATAAACCACACTTTCAAAAAAAAAAAAAAAAAAAATGCGATCCGGTGATGAAATGTTTTCCGTGTTGACACAAATCTTGTGCGATGTCCTAACCTGCCTGGATAATCACACAGCGGGTGTGGCGTGGTCCATTAATGAAACGTCCGATTCGCGAACTAATGACTCATTTGAACCGATTCACTTTAATGAATGGTTAAAACAACTGATCTATTCAACACTGAACTCAAGAGACATAAAATCGGAAACAATTTACAATAAGGTTCCATTTATTAAAGCCTATAGGCTTTAATAAATGGAATTTATTAATAAATGGATTAAAAATCCATTTATTAAATGCTTTAATAAATGGATTATTATTAATGTAGTTAACTATAGTTAACTACATTAATAATAATAATTCATTACATGTATGTTTTTCTCTGCACTCAAAGTGCTTTATATAGGGGGAAGGGGAATCTCCTCAACCACCACTAATGTGCAGCATCCTGTTAACATAACCTGTTAACGACATTAGTAAACATTCAATTAATTAATATTAGTTTCTATGTGGATTTACTCCATAACAAAACCGCCCCAGTCATTCAATGATTCATTCTTTCCAAATAGAGCTATTCAAATCATCTGGGGAAATTATTCTAATATCGCAATATATATCGCGGAAATATAAAATATCGCAATGCCATTTTTTACCAATATCGTGCAGCCCTAGTTTCAAGTCTATGTACCCTGTTTCTGAGTTTGTTATTAAAGCTACACTGCATCTGGATCCAGCCTCAGCACTATTTCTCTGCACAACATCATAGAACAACTAACCAAAAGATGGGTCCAGCAGTTGTCGGCAACCGCTCTGGGAGAATACCTGTCGACGTTCATTGCAAGCGGGCCAGTCCGTTCAGAGGTACGCAAAGGATTTTCTGTCCATTTGCCATCTGGGAGCGCTAGATGATAGATGATTTTTTGGTCCCCAGAGGGTTAACTATAGACCTGATATAGTCCAGCCATAAGTAAACTGCTTCTAGCCAAAATCATGTAAAAAAAAAAGTCAACAGTGATTACAAGGTGTTCACATCCATTGTAGACAGAAGAGTGTAACCTGAGTGTAACCCAGGGGCGTAGGAGCCATTATACAATATAGCCATTTCAAAATCTTAGTTTTGTCCCCCCCACCACTTCCCAATTTTCCCAATGTAGGATTTTGTTTTGCATTGCCTGCCTATCTCTGCCAATTTTGGAGTCTCCCAATTAAATCCATTCGGCGATATTCTTCAGCTGCTTATGTCGTCAGTCGACCATGATCGCGGCATCGCGCCCGCTCGCGCATGCACATCTAGGTGAGACGGATAAATGTAGGCCTACGCATCGGCATCAATATGTTCCTGGGAGATCTGTAGTTGCACGGGATGTGGAAGCGCGCAAAGTTCCAGAAATGTACAGAAGTGCCCTGGCCTTGAATGACAAGGTAAGGAAAATAAGACTAAACCAAAATTAAATAACCAAGACTTGGTTGGTATTTTTCTCAGGAGATGATTTGAGCATTTCTTTACTTCAGACAGCGGATTATCAGCAAACTGCCAGAGAACTGCTAGCTGGCTACTCAAAATAAACTAGCTATCTATTCAGTCAGCATATTTGTGTTTGATCTGTGTGAAAATATTATTGCTAGACCTACTTTTAGCTACCAAGCAACCTTTCCACAAGGGATAGATTGAATTTATTGATTTTAGTATTTTGTAATTAAATGGAAATCAAATCAACCATGTAAATGCTAAATGCCCTAACATGTTGATACTACAACAATGCAAAGTATATGCTCTTAACCTTGCAGTTTTTCACATATCATGTAAGCCTCAATTTCTCCATTTCTTTGCACAAAACTCTCCAGAAAGTGTCATTTAAGGGTTTATTTTTCAAAAAATTGAATGTCACCCCCAGGTTCAAAATTGGTCCTACGCCCCTGGTGTAACCAGATGATGTATAATTTCCATAGCTATAACATTTTATCTCAGTGTTTCTGTCACCTTTAAATAGCAAAGCTGGCAAACTTCCAGTGAAAACAACATCTATCATTTAGACAACATGAACCAGACAAACCTTCATCAATGTGCATCTGTAAGCTGAAAGCTCTGTGTTTACATTTTACATTTGGGTTTTTAATGTTCTTTTTTAAAAAAAAACTGCTGATAAAACATGTAAAACTATGAAAACATTTTATTGTGTTTGCATACAGAGAAATCAGATTGACTACTGATTATTTATTTTAACATTTGATGCCCTTTGTTAGGATGATTGACAATGTCAACATTAATACATTAGTAGAATCAGCAGAACTTGACATGTAGACATGTATTACATGCATTGATAAATAAAATAAAAATGGAATCCCTTATCAACGACATTCCTCTGGTCCCAGGGTTTCTGGAATTCAAATCCATTCAATATATGTCCTTGTTCGTGCAACTGTTGCTTTGTGCGAATGCTTGACAACGATACTGCTTGATGGCATTGGAAGGATGACATCCTTGTTGAAAGTATTGTGAAAATGTGTTTTGGCAGATATTATATTTAATATTTATTCATCCACATTTGAAATCTGTACTCTCATGACAAAATTTAGGATGATGTATATTTATATTCATACCACAGCTATTTAAAAAAAGTTTGTGATCATTAATTGTATTATTCATTCCCTATGTTGTTGTTTTTTCAACCTTTATAATATTTTTCCAAAACCCTTGAGATGGTACATCGACTTACAATAGGTTGAATGACACGTCTGCCATAGCCTGACGTGGTCTGTATCACTTTTACTGGCACTCTGTAACTTTGGGGGTGCAGGTAGGAACCAGAGCACAATAAGAACTACAAAATTTGACTGCTTTACGGCATACATCACTTCCCCAACTTCCCCAAAATTTTTGTTGTTGTTGTTTTTTTTTGTATGTTGTCATGGCTGAAGCAGCAAGTAAAACCAAGAAGCCAAAGGTTTTGTTGGAGGACAGTAGAAAGAGAAAAAGCGAGAGTGACAAAATAAAAGACTGGACGAGGATCAATATTGATCCAGCGTTAGCTCGCTGGCGTGAGCCAAAGGAGGAGGAGGGGTGCCCGAACCGATCCAAGAGGTCCTCGCTCCTAAAGGTAACATTTTTGGGGTACGCCAAAATGAGTGAACAAGAACAAGAGTTATTTATTTCTTTTTTTTTAATACTAATACTATTTTAAAAACATTAATTTGTAACACTACTCCACAAAAACGTAACTAAGTCCCCCGACTCCGGTGCATCAATCTTCAAAATGCAAATATGAAGTGCGTCAGAAACAGAGACACCCACGTGATCAATTTACTGTCGGCAAATGTGTTGTGTCGCTCTGGCTATCACGCGCATGCAATGTAGTAGCTTATTATATTAGCTATGGTATTATAATATTGATGACATGGCTACTTATCTTCCAACAAACATTGAATTTAATTAGCATATACATTATCTCTAAAACAGTAGCCAATAGGCTAACATTACTATAAAGATGCTGGCTTGTAAACGTGAGCTACGCAATCTTTAAACATTAAAAAAAAAGCCCATGACACTATATTCATTAGCGAGACCGTCCAGCCCGCGTCAGAGACCGTCCCACCTGCACCTGAGACCGTCCAGCCCGCGTCAGAGACCGTCCCACCTGCACCTGAGACCGTCCAGCCCGCTCCAGAGACCGTCCAGCCCGCTCCAGAGACCGTCCAGCCCGCTCCAGAGACCGTCCAGCCCACGCCAGAGCCCGTCCAGCCGGAACCCGAGACCAGGGTCCCACCCAGCCTCCCTCTCCCGCCTCCTCTCATCTCTCCTCCTTCAGCCCTCCTTCCGTCCAGCTCCCCTAAACCCGTCCGGTTCACGGATCCCCAGTCTCCGTCCTCCACCTCCTCCCAATGGACACTTCCTCGGCCCCCGGTTCCATCGGCTCCCCCGTGGCTCACACCTCCCTCAGCTCCTCCATGGCCCCCCAGTTCACCAGCTCCGTCAGGCTCCCTCGTCCCTCCGGTTTCCCCGTGGTCCCTCGTCATCCGTCCCTCACCTCTGGACTTTCATTCCTTTGCTCCACCCCATCATTCCACCCCCCGGCTCGAGTCGGATTCCTCGCTCCCCCCAGTCACCCGTCAGCCCTCACTCCCTCTGTCCTCACCGTCTCCCTTGGTGTCCCTGTCAGCCCCTCACTCGCCTGAGCCTGCGGGTGTCGCCCTGTCCCCTTGGTCCCTCGTCAGCCCCCTACCTCGTCGGCTCCATCGACTTCACCCCGGTCTCCTCTCCCCTCTGCTCCGCCCCTGTCGGTCGGCCCCCTGGTGTTGTCAGCGCCAGTAACATCGGCTCCACCAGGGGTCCGCCCGCCATCTGCTCCGCCCTCGTCTCACCCTCAGTCTGCTCCGCCCTGGTCTCACCCCCAGTCAGCTCCGCCCTGGACGCCCGAGGGTCCCACAGCTCCGCCCTGGACGCCCGAGGGTCCCACAGCTCCGCCCCTGGCCACGCCCTACAGCCTGCTCCGCCCTGGCCTTAGTTCATCTGTTTCACCTGTTTTCCGCCCATTATGTCCCAATCCTCTGTGTATTTAGTTCCCTTGTTTTCATTCAGTCCTTGTTCGGTCAATGTTTAATGTTACCTGTGATTTGTGAGCACCCGCCTGTCTTCCTCAACCTGTACCCCTTGGATTTATTGAGTAAAGTGATTTGAATTGGAGCTTCAGCCTCCCTCGTCTTCCTTGTTTGCCCGCACTCATCTACACTTGTGACACTTTGTAGCCAGGGACAGGAAGAATTTTCTTGAAGTTTCCATTAAGCCTTACAATCCATTTAAACTGCCTGTGTTTTCCTTCGAACTGGATCGTCCAGAAAGCACTGGTCCAAAAGCTTATATCAATGCAGGATAGTGCTCTAAAAAGTAGTGCTTCAGGATAAAATTTTCATGGAACACTTCTGGGGATCTGTGTCTAGATGTTCAAAAATTTTTGAGTCGAGAATGTGCAATGCTTTCTTCATTATAGAATGGACCCACGACAAGCTCAATAATGTAAGCAGAACCCAGGCTGGATCATTCAAAGGTATTTTGTGCCCAATAATGATGGCAACAGTCATTTCCTGCCATTTTCTTCTCGAGGAGAAGGGTCGCAGGCACTGGCTGAGGAGAGTTCGTTTTGTCAGCCCACTTATATGGAAACTGAAATAGCACGGTTAAGTTCCCTAAATTAGAAATATTTTTCAGAAATGAGAACACTGAAGCACAGACCCAATGAAAACACTGAAGCACAGACCCCAATGAAATCCCTTAAACACAGACCAGTTCCAAGGGAACAATCCCTCAGAAAATGTCATGTAATACAGTGGTTCTCAACTCCAGTCCTCGGGACCCACTGCTCTGCACATTTTGTATGTCTCTCTTATCTGACACACTCAGTTCAGTTCATAGAGTCTATCCTAACGAGCTGAGGATCTGAATCAGGTGTGTTAAATGAGGGAGACATACACAATATGCAGAGCAGTGGGTCCCGAGTAAAGTGGAGCCATAAATGCTGGCTGTATATTCAGGTGGATAGCCAGTGACACAGTGGGAGTAGCTCAGATTTCAGTATGCCAATGAACAAACCATTTTAACACCAAAGCAATGTGTCAAGGCGGGGTTTTCTTTGAT
>JAQIUQ010007175.1:0-22500 GCA_030378365.1 Hybognathus amarus
AGAGAACATGTGGAGTGAGAGCGGAATGGCTTGGGTGGGGATCGTAGCAACAGTAACTAAAGAGGGACGGGGTCTTTGTAAAAGTTGTCAATTTCAAATCATCTAAATCTTTGTGGACTCCAACTTTGGACTCTGGACTTAAGTTTCCGACTCGGCCCTCTTTAGACTCTTGCGACTTGCGACTCTTGGACTCGATTGTTAGGGACTTGGATCTCGAGCTCGGACTCAACTTAAGGTGGAACTTTGGACCCAACTCTAGACATTGATAACTGGTTGCTATGGCGTTGCTATCTGGTTTTAAAGATGTTCTAAGTGGTTGCCAGGGCATTGCTAGGGTGTTCCTATGTGGTTTTATAGGATGTTCCAGGTGATTGTCAGGGTATGTTTAGAGTTGTTGCTATGTGGTTACTGGGATATTGTAAGTTGACTTTGATAACTGGTTGCTATGGCGTTGCTATCTGGTTTTAAAGATGTTCTAAGTGGTTGCCAGGGCATTGCTAGGATGTTCCTATGTGGTTTTATAGGATGTTCCAGGTGATTGTCAGGGTATGTTTAGAGTTGTTGCTATGTGGTTACTGGGATATTGTAAGTTGACTTTGATAACTGGTTGCTATGGCGTTGCTATCTGGTTTTAAAGATGTTCTAAGTGGTTGCCAGGGCATTGCTAGGATGTTCCTATGTGGTTTTATAGGATGTTCCAGGTGATTGTCAGGGTATGTTTAGAGTTGTTGCTATGTGGTTACTGGGATATTGTAAGTTGACATTGATAACTGGTTGCTATGGCGTTGCTATCTGGTTTTAAAGATGTTCTAAGTGGTTGCCAGGGCATTGCTAGGATGTTCCTATGTGGTTTTATAGGATGTTCCAGGTGATTGTCAGGGTATGTTTAGAGTTGTTGCTATGTGGTTACTGGGATATTGTAAGTTGACATTGATAACTGGTTGCTATGGCGTTGCTATCTGGTTTTAAAGATGTTCTAAGTGGTTGCCAGGGCATTGCTAGGATGTTCCTATGTGGTTTTATAGGATGTTCCAGGTGATTGTCAGGGTATGTTTAGAGTTGTTGCTATGTGGTTACTGGGATATTGTAAGTTGACATTGATAACTGGTTGCTATGGCGTTGCTATCTGGTTTTAAAGATGTTCTAAGTGGTTGCCAGGGCATTGCTAGGGTGTTCCTATGTGGTTTTATAGGATGTTCCAGGTGATTGTCAGGGTATGTTTAGAGTTGTTGCTATGTGGTTACTGGGATATTGTAAGTTGACATTGATAACTGGTTGCTATGGCGTTGCTATCTGGTTTTAAAGATGTTCTAAGTGGTTGCCAGGGCATTGCTAGGGTGTTCCTATGTGGTTTTATAGGATGTTCCAGGTGATTGTCAGGGTATGTTTAGAGTTGTTGCTATGTGGTTACTGGGATATTGTAAGTTGACATTGATAACTGGTTGCTATGGCGTTGCTATCTGGTTTTAAAGATGTTCTAAGTGGTTGCCAGGGCATTGCTAGGGTGTTCCTATGTGGTTTTATAGGATGTTCCAGGTGATTGTCAGGGTATGTTTAGAGTTGTTGCTATGTGGTTACTGGGATATTGTAAGTTGACATTGATAACTGGTTGCTATGGCGTTGCTATCTGGTTTTAAAGATGTTCTAAGTGGTTGCCAGGGCATTGCTAGGGTGTTCCTATGTGGTTTTATAGGATGTTCCAGGTGATTGTCAGGGTATGTTTAGAGTTGTTGCTATGTGGTTACTGGGATATTGTAAGTTGACATTGATAACTGGTTGCTATGGCGTTGCTATCTGGTTTTAAAGGATGTTCTAAGTGGTTGCCAGGGCATTTGCTAGGGTGTTCCTATGTGGTTTTATAGGATGTTTCAGGTGATTGTCAGGGTATGTTTAGGGTTTTTGCTATGAGGTTACAGGGATATTGTAAGTTGACATTGATAACTGGTTGCTATGGTGTTGCTATCTGGTTTTAAAGGATGTTCTAAGTGGTTGCCAGGGCATTGCTAGGGTGTTGCTATGTTGTTTTATAGGATGTTTCAGGTGATTTTCAGGGGATTTTAGGGTATTGTTTTGGGGTTGCTAGGGTGTTCAGGCAGGGTGGTAACTGGAACATCTGAAAGCTGGCATTTCTGACTGCTGTTGCCTATGGCATTAGGGGATTGCCAAGTTGTTTCTATGTGGTTGCTGAGGTGTTTTAAATGGTTGCCAGAACATTGCTAGCTGGCAGCTAGGGTGTTGCTGTGTGGTTGCTATTGTGTTCTGTTCTTTAAAGAATATATACCCCAAACTCCAGTTCCGATGTTCCCACTGAGCTGGGGTACCTGTGAGGTGAAGTCACGCTGCTGCAGCTGTCGGCCCTCTTCTCGCAGGTCCCAGCAGCGCACTGTGTTGTCCAGACCCCCGTCCACAGTTTGGTCCCGTCGTTGGAAATATCTATACAGCTGGCTCAGTCTGTGTGGCCTTGGAACTGCCTGCGAGGGTGACACAAGAACATCACATGACCTCAGGAAGAAGAACGTCGTCTATCTCACCAGCAGGAGTCTTTAGATACCTGACGGGCGTCTGGTTGTGCAGGTCCCAAACCACGATGTTTCCATCACTGCAGCAGGAGAAGCAGACCTTGTTGTCAGGACTGATGGCCAGAGCGCTCAGCCGCAGGCTGGAGCCGAGGACGTGGATTACGAGCCTGGCGATGACGGAGTAGGGCTTGCGGCCAAGTCCCCAGATGGACAGTGTGCTGGCTTCACCTCCAAGGTCTCAAGGTCCGCCCATCTCGGGAGAATCTTACGACGATCGGATGTAGTTGTCTGGAGTTCTGATTGGAGCAAAAAAGGTAAAGACATATGAGTCCGGCTTGGACTGGCAAATACCGCAACTCATCGGAGAGTTTCGCATGACGGCAGATCTCACCACCCCAAACAGTCCAAGTTGGGCCATTGGGCTCTTACTGCCCGGTCGGCTGATGTCCCAGACTTTGACGGAGCCTTTCCCGCCGGTGTGCAGGCGCGGACGCCGTGGAGGTGCTGATGGTGACCGCACACACCACCTCTCCATGACTTGAGGGTGTGGATCTGACGGGGGCGTGCCGCGGGATGCCGTGAGGGCCGGAGGAGGAGAAGCGTCAGGAGGGGAAGGGTACCGCTGGCTGCATTCGACCATCTGCGCTCACGCGGAACGTTTAGTAAGCACTGGGGACATAAGTGGACAATAAGTGGTAGTTAACTTTAAAAATTAAAGTTCGACTTCTTCTTTTGATCCTTTTCCAAAAGTCATCTTCACTGTATGGAGCAAAAAATGCTATGTTCAAGTTGAGAGGCTCAGTCAGACCTGTGGAAAATGGTCATAAAAACTAAATTACGGCTGTTTTTGGTGCAATAAAGCACAACTAACATCATAAGTGGACTTAAAATTTAAATAAGAATAGGAGCTGATTCAATCCGTAAGTACCTAAGTTCGACAACATAATAATGAGAAGTTGCATGTGTGTCATTCAATGGGTGCAGCGATAATTTGCTGCCTTAAGGATGTTTGCCTGAATTCAAGTGTTTTTCTCCCTTTAGCTGACAGTGGGGGCTGCGAGGGATTTGTTACAAGCACAGCAAACAAAAGCAACACTATTTTGGATTAATACGCTGGTCATCGCTGTTGCAACTCCATCTCAAAGCAGAGGGAGGTAAAAGAAAGAGGAGAAACTCAGCGGCTTGCCACCGGTGGAGCCAGGCAGCGAGGAGGACAGCCCTGAGGGCCTAAGATGTGAGCGTGATTCATACGCTACCTGTAAAGTAACATATTTAAGGTTAAAGTGCTTTCGGTATACTTTAGTCAACTGTAAGAGCTTCAGAAAGACAGTTACCATAGGGCTGCGTGTGTAGGCACTGGCTGCAGCACTGAGATTTGGGGCGAGAGGGTGAGCGAGCCTCCCGAACCCTCCTGGGCTGGCGAGCTCTCCGTTAAGCCCGGCGTGGGACACCACCCCGAAGTGAGCCGGGTAAGAACCAGGCGTCATAGTCAAGGGACTCCGTAGAGCTAGATAACACACGATTAAACAAATTATTTTCATTGAATTGTGTTTGCGATAAAACGCAAACAGACAAAGTCTTACCCAGAGGGTCTGCCGAGGACACGGCTTTGTTGACCAGGCGTAAACAGGAAGTGCTGGGCCCGGGTGGACCCGGGGTGAGAGGGTCATGGTGAGAGGGAGAGGAATTGCCTGATTTAGAGGACAGCGACTGAGATTTTTCTGTCTGCCAACAGAACCAAGAGACAGATGCTATTATTTGTCATAATGACCCCATAGTAACACTGATATAGTATCTATTATATGAAAAATCACGTTCATATAATATTTCAGTATGAGTGTAAACTCTGGCATATTAGGTATCCAAGAAAAGCGTTCGTGACTTGTGAGGTGTCCTTGTTTTTGCCAGGGGGTGGGCTGTGTGGTGGGGAGGCCGGTGGGGGACTCTGGGGATCCTGGGAGCTCTTTCCTCAGGTTTGGGGCACGGTCCAATCCATTCCCATGAGGAGACAGAGGGCCACTGCCTATGGGAGAGGACGCCTCCTGGAAACAGCGAGGAGTTAAGGAGAGTCAAGAGCCTGAGGGCATTATGCTTTAGTTTGGATATGTGGATTTTCTTTTTATGTTATAGATGTTGAGGCATGAGTTCAAAATAACATGGATGCTTGCCTTCAATTAACGTGGACTTCAACAAATCAACGTCTCATCCGTTCACTCAAATGTGTTTACTCAACTGTCAATGACAAAACAGTGCTGAGAGGTCCTAGCTTTAATCCTTGATGTGGAATATTGCAGGAATTCGGATCATGTTTTTTAAACGTGTAAATTATGCAGCGGGGTCACATAATGATTATAAAAGCATAGCGCTGCAGCTGAAAACAATCCTGATTCGCCTGTGCCGATATTATCAGCAATTATTGAACTGAATGCAGTTTAATAAATATGAGTGATGTCCAATATTTATCCAGTAATTGAGAAACAGAGCTGAAATGTTTTGCCTTGAAATGGATGATAATTGCATAGAATTTAATAAAGAATGAAGTTTTTTCAGGGACCTGAATTGTCATTTGTTGGTGATGCTCTACAATCAAAGACAAATACCCAGTCATTAAGGTTAAAGTCAGTGAAAAAGACTGACAATGCTATAGGGTGTTTTTGGGGTGGTTGCTGTGTGGTCTGGCCCGAGTCTTCATGATATTATAGTCTCCCAGTAATAGCATGGTTTGATATTCACAGGGCAGAGGAAGTTATTTATTTTTTTATTCATGTTAAGGAAGCTCTAACTTTTTTTGGGCAACAATTTACTGAATGAATGAAGCAATGAATTGTACAAAATAAGATCAGGAGCATGGTTTAAGAAAGTAAATCGGGTAAATTTTGAATAAAGAAAACGCAAATGAAAACAATACAACATTTTTTGTATTGTATCGCCATGAACTGTTTATTTTGTTGTAAATTCAAAAAATATACAAAAATGGTGTGCACATCCCAAACACCCAAAATAGGGCTCAGGTGCAGGACAACTGAATGAAGTAAACAAAAATAAAAGAGGTATGAAGTCCGCACACTGAAAAGATACTGCAACAAAAAAAATTTTTAATTAAAAAGGCAACGTTTCGACCATCAGGTCTTCATCAGGCACAATCTACATGCAGTATGAGATCTCATACTGCATGTAGATGCAACGCTACACCTACCTGAGTATTGTTGCTGACCATGTCCATCCCTTTATGACCACAATGTACCCAACTTCTGATGGCTACTTTCAGCAGAATAATGCGCCATGTCATAAAGCTGGAATCATCTCAGACTGGTTTCTTGAACATGACAATGAGTTCGCTGTACTCAAATGGCCTCCACAGTCACCAGATCTCAATCCAATAGAGCATCTTTGGGATGTGGTGGAACGGAGACATCGCATCATGCAGTATGAGATCTCATACTGCATGTAGATTGTGCCTGATGAAGACCTGATGGCTGACAACGTTGCCTTTTTAATTAAAAAATTTTTTTGTAGCAGTATCTTTTCAGTGTGCGGACTTCATACCTCTTTATTTTGTTGTAATTACCATTTTATTTTATTGATTTTTATTTATTTTGCTTTGTTGTGGTTTGCTTTTGTTTTGTTTCGTTGCTTGGATTTGGTTAGGTTTGATTTTTGTTTTGGTTAGATTTTTGTTTAACAAAACCAAACAAAAATCAAACCAAATTAAAAACGCCAAACAAAAAAACAACAACAAAGCAAACCAGAAAACAAAACAAAAATAAAATCAATAAATAAAAATGCTAATTTAAAATAAAATAAACATTCTACGGTGATAAAAAATACAAAATCATGTGAACTAGAAAACATTGTTGCGCTCTAAATTGACAAGAAATCCTTTTGCTTCAGGAGACATAGAGCCAAGGGAATACTTGAAAACGAGCAAAAAAGGTTTCTGGCCGCACACTGAATCCAGTATAGACTGAAGTCGTCATAGCAAAACATTTTTCATTTATTGAGTTGCATCAAGCACGATGTGTGTGGCAAGCAACCTTTTTGCTCTTGACTAAAATATATATATATATATATATATATATATATATATATATATATACTATATATATATATATATATATATATATATATGTATATATATATATATATATATATATATAATTTTTTTTTTTTTTTTTTTACTAAGGCTGTCAATTTAACACATTCATTTAGTTTATAATATAAAAAGAAATAAAAAATGCCTTTATTCATGCCGAAACAGATTTGTATGTAAATTTCACAATTATGAATTTTACTACTATCTGAGTTAAAAGTATCACAATCAGAAGACAATATGAACCTTAATTGTAATATATGGCAATAATAAATAATATCGACTATTAAATATTATATCTTGTTTATCATATCTTATTATATCTTTATTAAATTTTGATATATGCAAATCATTTATTAATTAATCAGCATATCATACTAAATTAATTTAATTGACAGAACTACTGTAAGTACAGATTTTCACTGATGTTAATTTAGCACTGCGTGTGAACTGACCTCATTTGAGACATCTACCACAAGATTGTCCTCGCTCTTGTCTCCATCACTGTCCTAAAACAAAACAGGCAGGAGAAGGATGGTGTTAGACGACACACGCACACACACACACAGGCACACAAATATATACCCCTATGGGATATTTATCAGGTACATGTACAATATTGCAGTGTCCTTTTTCTGCTCCTTCCGTGCCCCTCCCTTTGTGTCTAGTTTCACCAATCACAGTAGGGGAGACTCTCCCACCACCTTGTCCATCGCTCTCACACAGCTCACACTCATCTCACTCTTCTCTTTCGCCCATCTCTGGGAACCAGGGATTGACAACAGCACTTAGTTACCATAGCAACAGGGCTTTGATGTGATCATGGCCTGATGTTCCCGTTTCCATCACCCTATAGTGACATCACCCCCTAATTACACCCGCCCGGATGGTCACATCCTACATGTATGCATTTGGTAAATGCATTGTTGAGCGTAATGACCTATATAAATTTTATATTTTAATTTTATAATGTAATATTATTTAATTGTGAATTTTTCATATTAAAATATAGTTGAAAAATTCAATTTTAATTACTTTTTAAATTATATTTATTAATTAAAAATATTCATATTATATACATATTACATTTAAATGATTTATAATTCATTAAATAATTCTATATTTTTCTATATCAATTTCATTTATACAATTTTAAACATTGTCCCATAAAACCATATCAAGCAAGCCTGTACTGAACCCAAAACAGTAGCACATGCGTCCAGAAAACACAATAGAAGCTGCAATGAAATAAAATATCAATAAAATTCTCAAAAATCAATCATGTTCTATATTAGAAATTTTACAATAGATGTTGTGCTATTCAGAACATACTTTTACTAAGTTGCATGAAGTTGCATTTCATTTAAGAATAAAATATATTTAAATAATCTCTCTCTCTCTCTCTCTCTCTCTCTCTCTATATATATATATATATATATATATATATATATTAGAGGCTGTCAAAACGATTACAGTCGCATCCATAATAAAAGTTTGTGTTCACATAAAATATGTGGGTGAACTGTGTATAATTATTTTATATATGAAAATACACACACATGCTTGTATATATTTAAGAAATCTTTTCATGTATATAGATTTATATATAATTTATATTATGTATAAATATAAAAAATATTTATACATAAATAATATTTTTTTTTTTCTTAAATATGCATGCATGTGTGTGTATTTATGGTTACACTTTATATTTAACGTGTCATTGTTACACTGTAATTATAAATTTAAGTACTGAGTAATATTAAGTAACTACATGTACTTACTAAAGGGATAGCATTAGGGTTTAGGGTTAGTTGCATGTAATTATGCATAATTTATAGTTATTACTATAGTAAATACATGTAACATATGTAAAGACTGATGACCCATTAAAGAAATAAAGTGTTACCGTATTTATATATATAAAATAATTATACACAGGTTCAGCCAGATATGTTATGTAAACACGAACTTTAGATAGATGTTAGATAGATCTGTCAGTGTAACACACTCATTTAGTTAATTAGAGGAAAGACAAGAATGATGTCATCATCATGTGACATACGTATAAGTGAGACGGGAGGACATCTTTGCTTCATCACACCGTCTGCGTTTTTGGCATTGAGCTGCTGGCCTGTGAGGGATACACCCCTGATGGACCCTGCCGATCCTCGGCTGCCTGACTGTCAGTCGACGAGCACTTGATTTACTCTATAGACACAGAAAACACAGCATAAACACACACACACACACACACACAGTCTCATTCCCAACTAAATTGCTAAACTTGTGCAAAGTTCACATAATAGTTCTTTGTTCTGATGCCATTTGATGATGATCGCGTTGAGTTGGAAGTCAATAACCACAAATGTCACTGTTTCTCGAGTGTCTCTTGACCAAACGTCATGATGTCAAACCCTTGACTTGAGAACTACCGTGGAAGGGATTTTAAAGGTAAATTTTGGTATTTGGCCACTAAGAAAGGTCATTGTATGGAATAGATGTGATTAAATGCTGACAGTTGAATTATCCCCAAAACATTTAATCATCATCCAGTGTCAACTGTCCCGTCTCTCAACTTTTTATCATGATGAGTGAAGCAAAACCGGTCTCAGATCAGTGACTTCAAACAACTGCGTTTTCTGCAACGGTGCAGTTTTATGAGCCAAACAGGAAGTGCATTTGGACTGAGATGAGAAAAAGTGCACGAAGAAGCCCAGTTCTCTCAAACAAACCTGTTTTCTCATAAATCTCTCTCTCTTTTCACTCCCCTCGCTTAGACCTTTTCTTGACTCCCTCATTTTCTTCCTTTAGAGTCAGGCAACAGGGAGATCATCTCAAAGAATTTGACTGTTATGAATCATTCTCCTCTGAGTTCTCAACAATTTTATTTTAAATCAAACTCTTTAAAAAAGTGATCGAAATTTTTTTTGTTTGCATTTCTTATCTTCTTTTATCACTATTAAAGGGATACTCCACTTTTTTGGAAATAGGCTCATTTTACCATTCCCCCAGAGTTAAACAGTTGGGTTTTACTGTTTTCGAATCCATTCAGCCGATTTTCTGATATTTAGAAGAATATCAGTAACCAGACAGTTTCTGGTCTCATTGACTTCCATAGTATATATTTTTTCCTACTATGGAAGTCAATGAGACCGAAAACTGTCTGGTCACTAATATTCTTCTAAATATTCAGAAAATCAATTGTTTAACTCTGGGGGAGTTGTGAAATGAGCCTATTCCAAAAAAAGTGGAGTATCGCTTTAAGCTGGGTACTCAATAAAATATAGTGACTCAAAATGTGCTTAACCGTTTGGTTGAGAAGTCAATGAAAGGGTTTAAAGGGACAGGTGCACCCAAAATTAAATCTCTATCACTATTTACTCGCCCTCATGTCGTTACAAACAAATTTGCTGTTTTTTTTTCTTGGAACACACACAAAGAAACTATTTGGAAGTACCTTAAACTCTATTTTCCATAAAATACCATAAAAGTAGTTTAAATGACTCGCACGCTATATTTAAAGTCACCAGATGCCAAACTTATTATTCAATGAAAAGTTTGCCCTCTGCATCTCATACAAGTCATATTGATTTGGTATGACATGAGGGTGAGTAAATGATGACCTTGCGGGGGGGGGGGGCAATCCCTTTAAAGTTAAATCTAAACTTTTAAAGGGACAGTACACCCAAATATTAAATCCTGTGATTTTTGTACTTTCTCCTAACACCGTGTCCTAACTACATGCGACGCAATAAAATTCCAGCGACAGCAAGTGTGTCTGTCCACACTAGGTGCGACGCGACTGTGAAACGCCACACGTCAATCAAAAATCACAGTCATTCAGAACAGCGTGAAAGAGCACTGCTGGCCCGCACTGGCATTGGAAATGGGTAAGGACATAATCAAATCAAGAAATAAGAAATAACATTATTAAAAATCAAAACATTAACAAAATATACTCACTGACTAATTTTGTTATGAAGTACAGTTGTATGTTTGCATTGAATTAATTTTGAACGCTATTTTATATGCTTTCAAAATCTGAGGTAAATTATCCGTTATCGCTTGTGGCACAGTGAACTATTTTCAACTAAAGATCAATAACGTGTACTAATAACCAGTGTAATTTCTTCATTCTGTCAGCCGCGACATCTCAGAAATAGGAACCGTTTTAAATTAGAAAATTTGCGTGTTCGCCGTCGCGTCTGGTTAGGACAAAAATCTCAAGATTAACATTGAAAAGATACATTTTTATGGCGTCGTCGTTGCGTGTTGTTAGGACACAGGGTAAGTAAGTGTCCTAAAACCATTTTTTTCATAGATTTTAAATGATTTTTCACTGAAAATGTTAACCTCCGCAGCTCATAGAAATCACAAGTGTTTGGAACGGCATGATGGTAAGAGAAACCAGCAAGCAAGTTTCATTTTGGGGTGGTCTGTTCCTTTAAGGCTAACTGTGATGCAACCAAATGACAGAATTATGGTTTGTTATATTAAAAGTACAGAATGAACTCTTTTCCTTAGTGCTAATGGCCAAGAGCAGGAACTAAAGCGTCTCAGTTTAGAGTATACTGGTCGAATTTCATAATCCGTACTTTCTCTTAAAGGACTCTGATCTTGGAATCATTTATCAATGTCAGTGGGGTGGAGACATATATACACAAACAAACACACAAGTTTGATACTCACCCTGCTGGGCGCACCCTCTGGGAGCAGGAGGAAGAGAGAGACAGAAAGAGAAGGAGGGGTTGAGGATTGACATCAGTCTAGATAATAATAACAACAATTCCATAGCAAGCCAAGGTCATGCTAAAAAATCCAGTCAGGGTGCAATAAAAATACATCCATTGTATTGCGCTCCCTGAACTGATCTACTGTAGCAGCTCAACACACCGCTTTGTTTTTCTTGGGCGAATTTGGCTCCATCACTCTCTTGTAATGACCTCTTTAATGTCGGAAGAATCACAAGTGCACATGGACGGTGCCGTAATGAAAGTTTATCAACAAACTAGTTGGAGGTGTGTCAACAAATAAATCATAGCGAAAGTTAATTGGTATTGGTCACAAAAACTGTTAATATTTGTGAACACTGCATACATTTTGTGCACTGTTGATCAAGAATCGGATAAAGCTAGCTTAGTATCCATAAGCAATGTGAAAATGATAAAACAGACGGATAAAGATCCATACCTAATGCTCACAAATTAGGTTTCATTTGGTTTAGTCAGCTCAAAAAAAGCTTTTTCTTTTTTTAAAAAGTGAAAAAGAGAGAAACTGCCGAATGCATTTATATTAATAATAAATTAATTCATATTTATTTATATGCATTCCAATTTAAAAGGATAGTTCACCCAAAAATGAAAATTAGCCCATGATTTACTCACCCTCAAGTCATCCTAGGTGCATTTTTTTCAGACGAATACATATCAGAGTTATTTTAAAACATTTCCTGGCACTTCCAAGCTTTATAATGGCAGTGAATTGCCATTTCTGTTTTGAAGTCCATCAAAGTGCGTCTATCCATGATAGAAGTGCTCCACACAGCTCCAGGGGGTTATTAAAGGCCTTCTAAAGCGCAATTTGTGACGTTGGAAGTAGTGTACTGTGCAGCGTAAATATCAGCAGTACGTTGCATAAGTTGTGCTTAGACTTAAAGGATTAGTTCACTTTTGAAAAAACTTTTGCTGATAATTTACTCACCCCCATGTCATCCAAGATGTCCATGTCTTTCTTTCCTCAGTCGAAAAGAAATTAAGGTTTTTGATGAAAACATTCCATGGGACTTCCATGGGAACCAGACAGTCCAAGCTCCAAAAGATCGTTAATAACAGTTTCAGATGCAGCTTCAAATGTCTTTAAACGACACCAGACGATGAATAAGGGTCTTATCATGCGAAACGATGGGTTATTTCAAAACTTATTCCAAAAATGTAACTTTTCTAAGGACAAATGGTAGCCTAGCTCTATTCTGGAGGCGCGTTTGTAACGTCACGTAATACGTAATTACGTTCAAAAGGTCACGGGCGACGTAGCTGGAAGTACAGAGTCAGTAAGTTGAACACATAGGTTAAACGTGCAAACTAACTCAAACGCCGTTTACAAAAAAAAAAAAAAGGAATTAAAAGGTAAAATAACGATGTCGGACGATTTTGATTATCTACTTCCAGCTCACGTCGACCGTGACCTTTTGAACGTAATTACGTATTACGTGATGTTACAGAACGCGCCTCCAGAATAGAGCTCAGGCTACCATTTGTCCTTAGAAAAGTTACATTTTTGGAATAAGTTTTGAAATAACCCATCGTTTCGCATGATAAGACCCTTATTCATCGTCTGGTGTCGTTTAAAGACATTTGAAGCTGCATCTGAAACTGTTATTAGACGATCTTTTGGAGCTTGGACCGTCTGGTTCCCATGGAAGTCCATTATATGGAGAAAAATCCTGGAATGTTTTCATCAAAAACCTTAATTTCTTTTCAACTGAGGAAAGAAAGACATGGACATCTTGGATGACATGGGGGTGAGTAAATTATCAGCAAAAGTTTTTTCAAAAGTGAACTACTCCTTTAAGTGGAATCCGTGTGCGTTTGGCTGGAAAGCTCAGCTATTTTACTTTAGAAAGTTTTAAATATTCTTACACAAACGCTTCTCTTCAGAAGGCTTTATTAACCCCCGGACCCATGTGGAGCACGTCTATCATGGATATAGACACACTTTTATGGACTTAACAGCCATTCACTGCCATTATAAAGCTCGGAAGCGTCAAGGTGTTTAATAATATAACTCTGATTGTATTCGTCTGAAAGAAGAAAGTCATACACCTAAGATAACTTGAGGGTGAGTAAAACATGGGATAAATTACATTTTTGGGTGAACTATCCCTGTAATACATTCTATATAAACAATAATTTCAATTTAATATATTAATTTTAAAGGGATACTCCACCGTTTTGTCATATTAAACTATGTTATTCACTTAACTAAGACGAGTTGATACAGTACATACCTCTGTCGTCTCAGTGCGTGCGCACTCAATCGCACTGGCGCGCGAGACACTTTGATCGGCACTTAACTAGCCTGGTTGACTCAATGTGGGCCAAGCAAGAAGCGACCAAACACCTCGTTTACATTTTAATAAAACGTTGCCCTTTTCTAAGCGTGTAAAGTGGAGAACTATGATTGTATGGTGGAATACCACAGCAAGTGCTTGGGAGCACTTCGACTTCGGCGCAGTAATATCATCCCTCGTGAAAAGTCCTCTCCCCTCTCACTCTCCGGAGTGATGATATTACTGCGCCGATTCCATAGATAAATATGCGCCAAGTCAAAGTGCTCCCAAGCACTTGCTGTGAGTATTCCGCCATACAATATAGTTTTCCACTTTACACGCTAAGAAAAAGCGCAACGTTTGATTTTATCGAGTTACGCTGCTCAAGTAACTGTATTTAAATAGGGAAAACATGGAGGTGTTTTGATCACTTCTCTGCTCTGAATGAACTGGGCTAGTTAAGTGCTATCAAAGTGTCTCGCGCGCCAGAGCGATTGAGCGCACGCACTGAGACGACACAGTACTGTATGTATCAACTCGTCTTAGTTCAGGGAATAACATAGTTTAATATGAAAAAGAGAGAGTATCCCTTTAAATTAAATATAAATATTATATATTGCTAATTAAATGTTACGCCGAGATGTCCACTGTCCACCAAAGCATTTTTATCCAACTGAAAACGCCAGAGGCTCTGCTGAAGATGCCGTGCTTTCAGGCGCTTGAGAAGCGTTTTGGCAGCGCTGCGTTTTTTCCGTTGAGACGTTTCGTTGCTATGATGATTTTACAGATCATTTGTTTCATACTAAAAATGTATTTTTCATCCATTTTGTTCGGTTAGCTCAGCTGGTTGATGTCGTTGTACAGAATGAATGTTGTGAAAGTTGGTCAGTGTGGTTTCAGGGCTTGACATTAACTTTTTGAGGCACTTGTCCTTCGGACAAGTAAATTTATGTTTCACTTGTCCATGCACAAAAGTCACTTGTCCGGGTAAAGATTTATAATTTTATCTAGGGCTGCACAATTTGGGGAAAATGTCATATTGCGATTATTGAGGTCAATATTGCGGTTGTGATATGCGTTTGCGATATAATAAACAAATGGTTTCATGAGTCAACTTGTTTGGTTCTAAACCAAATGCACACACAGATTAGTGATCATTCTGAAATTAGCAATAACAAACACCCATAATGATCAATAAGTCATTGAAGTCTGGATAAAAATGAACTGTCTAAGAGTTAGGACATATACAGAAATTGAATAAAGTCAAACAGTCTGCGCTGCATAAATTATAAATTATATATAGACTACTCCTTATTAAAGCTACACAAGTTCTTAAGTCAAGAGCAGTGAGTTATTTTCTCTGTTCCCTTTGTTCTTTCATTAACTTTACTGACAGAACGCTTATCTGGTAACTGGCCCTTTAAGAGCAGCCGCTGGACAGAGACGCGGATATCACACGCGCCTCATTCTCTAGCGAGTCACAACTCTTTATGTCCATCATAAGACTGCTCCTATGTTATGAAGATACTCGACAAATGACATTTTGGCTTAATTGTGTGTGTTGTTAATGTTCGTTCAGCCAAAGAGAACTTCTGGTGCGCGGTCTGTGCATGCACATTATACTCCAGCGTCTTTCTGTGAGTCACATTCAGAACCAGGGCCGGTTCTATCCCTTTGGTTGCCCTAGGCGAGATTGATTTTAGCGCCTCCCATTTTTCATTATTGGTATCATTTAGTATTTTTTTTCAACTTATTTGTTGGCCAGTTGTGGTCTGTGCAATATCAAATATTTAAAATTCTAAACCTAAAATTGTGTATTATGTACAGTATGTATTGTTCTACTATAGTAATGATAATTTTTAAAATAATATATTGCATTTTATTGCTGTCTCCCACATTGTCCCACAGCAACATTACAATAGTGTAGATAAGTGTACAATGTTTATATAATAATTTATTCTACAGTGTCCAATCCATTTAATTAATTTAACATATTTAATATTGGGTGCATCCAAGTTGGGCCTATTTTAACTTTTTTTAACACAATAGTTACTTTCCCTGGTAATTAGTTACTTTTATAATGATTTAATTCAGTTACTAACTCTGTGAGAATTTGTGAGAAGTAACTAGTAACTGTAACTAATTATTTTTAAGTAACATGCCCAAAACTGATTATGAGCATTTATTAAACTAAACAAAAATGCTCTTATAATCACTCCAAAACTTCAACAAGTTGAAGGATCTGTAATAAATTGTTCATACAAATGCTACAAATAACGTTCAAGGATATTTCTATCATTCTACATAGTTGCATTGTTTTATCTGTGTAATGTAATGTAACTTGTTGTAGATAAATTACAATTATTACCTGGCTGCTACAACTAAGGGGGTTTCGGAGTCCCAAATGTTGTGCATTTTAATGTTTAATTCATTTTTAAATCAAATTTAAATGTTAAATTCATCAACCTGGTGCAATTCAGTGTGCAAATTGAACAAAGAAAAATTCAAACATCTATTAGTTACAGTGTCTGTCTACATTACACTTCAACATAATAGGCTATATTGTAAAACAAATGCAATGAAAAATAAAAGAAACTTTCATATTTAGTTTTGTACAAATTTCTATACTTGCTATAGACTTGGAAGCAACTCAACACCTGCAATTAAGCAAAACAAAACGAATAGGCTGCCGATGTAAGAGTTTCATGGGCCGTTAAGACAAAAAAATAAATAAAAGGCTATGAGATGTCTCAGCCCAAAAAGCACGTCGGTCACCGGGAATCTCAGGTAGGCGACACCGTGAAGTAATGACTGAGATGAGAAAGGCTTACTAGACTTTCTTTTTATTTTGTTGCTTTCTCTGTGTTCGTCCCTGTGGACCAGAGGGTTTATTTATACTGCTTCATTTCCGATCAACGTGCGCGACCGCAGCTGAGCACTTGCCCAACGTAACGCAACCCCGGAAAGAGATCGACAATAATCATCAATTCAATCTAATAATCAGTAATTAAGTTATTAAACGTGTGGCTGAGGGGCGCCTTAGGATGACAATGTTTAATAAACATTTTTTCTTTTCGCTTCTCATTCTAACTCTGTGATTTATTGATTAATGGGGAGTAGCAGAGAATGTGAAGTAGGTCAAGGGCGACGACGCGCGCCGCGGCGCCCCCAACACATTTGGCGCCTGAGGCAACCGCCTAGTTCGCCGATAGCAATCGCCGGCCCTGTTCAGGACATTCACAGGCAGCGCGAAAAATGTGTTCGTTTCAAATCGGTAAAATTAAATCTGTAAAATAGACGTAACGAGTGGCACATAACGTGAAGTAACATGGCATTTTATTTTGTTTGAAATTTAACTTGTCCGGTTCAGACAACTGATTTTCTCTTCTACTTGTCCTACAAAAAATCCACTTGTCCCGGACAAGCGGACAAGCCTTAATGTCGAGCCCTGGGTTTAGTCCCGCCCCTCCTCCACTGTGATTGGACGGGTGGGTAAAAAGTGACAGTGATGAGCGCTGCGTTTTTATCCAAGGTTGAACAATTTTTTAACTCTCGAGTGACCAGTAGAAAACGCTGGGTGCTCAGCGCCTCAACGTGAAAAAAAAAAAACGCTCAGCGCCTCGTTACGCTCATGGCGTTTAAAAAACGCGGCACTCAATTGAAAGCGTACGCCAGGCTCAATAGAAAAGAACGCTTTGGTGGACACTCAGGCTGCAGACGATTAGTCGACATTGTCGAAAAACGTCGAACAACAAAAAATTATCGACAAATATTTTTGTTGTCGAGTAGTCGTTTGATCTCACGTGACCTAATGTAAGGGGCGTGCAATATGGCGATTTGACCGCTATGGCACTTTGGCGCTTAGAGTGTAAATGCAGCCCTTTATAAATGCAAGTGCGGTAAAAGAAAAAACAGCGCCAATTATGACGAGTGCAAACGAATCCGAACTAGCAAGGTTTGGCAAAGTTTTACAAAACTTAAAACCAACAATGCTGTCATGTGCAATACATGCAAGGCAGAACTTGCTTTTCACGGGAGCACAACATGCATGTTGGAGCACTTAAAGAGGAAACATCCCCTACACAAGAGGAGCCGGTGAGAATCGAGTGTTCTCCAGCTGGAGCTAACTAAACTAGTGGTAAATATCTTTATTAGATCATGCAATACTACTAATAGTAATAATATCATCAATAATAATATAATTACAGTAATGTGATGATTTATTTTGCATAGAATAAAGCTTGATTGAGCTTAGGAGTCAGGGCTGCTTTTTATTATTGTAACACTATTTGGTATTATAGTCTTATTACTTGCCTGTATTTTGTTCCATAATCATGAAAACTTACAAAAGGAGATGTTAGGAAGAATATCATGGCAGTTTTTTTTTTCGTTATCTGTAAATTAAAAGGTGAATGAGAACATCTCTGTCAGCTCAATTCACATGTAAAAAAAAAACTATTGTAATTTTATATCTTTAATGGTTTGCAGATTAATATTTTAAGTTACCCTTTTTGTGTCCTGAAGTAATGACCCTCTTTCTCGGTAAGATAATAATACGAAAAAAAATCGATGATTAGTCGATTAATCGTTCTAATAATCGTTAGATTAATCGATTATCAAAAATAATCGTTTGTTGCAGCCCTAGTGGACACACGGCCTAAATCTGTATTTATAGAATTCATTATTTAATTTAAATTCATTTAATAGCCCCATGCACCTGTGAGATTAGAGAGTAAGACCAGGTCAGACAGACACTCACCTCGCAGGTGCTCAGGGTCTAGGTGGTTGCGGGTCGTCCTTGCTTGGCCAGGTGAGCGGAGAGACTCCCAGGGCCCGGTGAGGGCCAGCAGCCCAGATGTGCCGCTCAGAGACAGACCTGAAGGGTGAGGAGTGAGAGGGATACCTGGAGTGTGGTGAGACAGGTGCTGGAGCTGCTGCTGCTGAGAGACAGACACACAAACAGAGAGACGGAGAGAAAGACAACAGTCAGGCACACATACACAAAAAGATACATCACAAGTCATCACAAGTGATGGATGGACAGATATATGATCAGGTCAGACAAAGAGATAAAATATTCTGTCTATCAATTGCTCTATCTATCCATCTACAGTATCAATCTGTATGGGAAGTCAGAAAAGGTCAGAGGTCACTCACCCCTATGATGGCATTGAGTTCTGCCATGGTGACCTGTTTGGCACGTTCCACCGCCTGAGACGACCTGCTGTTGATGCTGATACACACACACACATACACAGATAAATGTTAAGAAAGAGACACAAAATACACATTCATAGACACAAACTCAAACATACATTTCAGTAAACATCTCACAGCTAAACTATTTATCCTCACACACTTTCTCTCAACATCCCTCTGCAAGCCACACACACACACGCAGTCAGCTATTGACAGATATATCACTCTGTCCTTCCCCGTCAGCAGACACTAACTCAAGCTAATGCTAAAGGTGACCTCCTGATCAATACATGGCCGCCTGATCTTTTATTGCTCATATGCCAACAAATAAATCTGCACATTTGAAATGAAGATCCATTCCAGGCGTTATATTCTGAACACAGGTATCCTCACATGAAAGGGAGCTGTATCAGTATACATTATATTAAAGGTCATATTCACAAACAGACTATATGAATAATGATCAGTAAACAGATATGTTATTTACAGAAGTCTTACTACAATAAATGAAGCATCTGATTGGTTGTGCAGGTGATGTCACTGAAATCGTCCTGAAGGATTTAATCATTTCATCACTTTAAAAAAAACTTTTGCTGATAATTTACTCACCCCATGTCAGTCCAAGATGTCCATGTCATTCTTTCTTAATGTCGAAAAGAAATTAAGGTTTTTGATGAAAACATTCCAGGATTTTTCTCCATATAATGGATTTCAATGGGAACCAAACGGTTCAAGGTCCAAAAGACAGTTTCAGTGCAAACTGTTCAAAGGGCTTTAAATGATTCCAGACGATGAATAAGGGTCTTATCAAGCGAAACGATCGCTCATTTAAAAAATAAATAACAAAGTTTAAGTTTTATAAGCTCAAATGGTCGCCTTGCTCTTTTCTGTGATGTTCAAACTCGTTAATCAAAATGAATGAATCTTTTTCGAGTCAATTCATTCACTTTGTTCATTGAATCAACCAAATGACACGGAAAAAGTTTATTTTTTAACTTTGTTAATTTAAATTTGTTAATTTTGATGAACGAGTTCACGAACGTGTATGACAGAACCAGACTGATCTCATGTAGAGTAGCGTGTGTATGACACGCCAATTCAGTATTTCCATTTTGGCGTGCCATCAACACGCATAATCGCTTTTCAGCGCGTTTATGAATGCCGTTGACTTACACGTTACATTACTGTATATAAATATATGACCTACCCAACCCCGTCACTAAACCTACCCGTCACTGGGGTTAATGGCATTTATGAGTGTTCTCCTACAATCCTAGGAAAAAAAATATCGCTCCCCAGATGTAGATCTACATTTTTCTTCATTTCGCTCGGACATTTAACGGCGTGAACATACAAGCGGAATCACTCGGACATTAATGACGGTGCAACATACACGGCATACAGCGGATAGCTGCAAATGCGGATGAGTAACACGCCACTTGACTAGAAAGTGGCATGTATGTTTACACAAAAGTCATGATGTCATTTTGACAGAACAGAGAAAGGCGACCATTTGAGCTTATAAAACATCATTTTTTTTTTTTTTTTAATAGAGCGATCGTTTCGCTTGATTTAAGACCCTTATTCATTCGTCATGAATCATTTAAAGCCCTTTGAACAGTTTGCACTGAAACTGTCTTTTGGACCTTGAACCGTTCCCATTAGTCCATTACATGGAGAAACATCCTGGAATGTTTTCATCAAAAACCTTAATTTCTTTTCGACTGAAGGAAGAATGTCATGGACATCTTGGATGACATGGGGGTGAGTTACTTATCAGCAAAAGTTTTTTAAAGTGAACTACTCCTTTAATGAATCTAAATCTTGGATAAGTTTTATGAGAAAGCAATCCTCTCTCATTTCCCAGTACAGTTTTGAACTCTAAAGGAGAGTTGCATTCATACAACCCACCGTGGACTTGAGAGGCCTGCAGCTCCAAAGCTTTGAAGATAATAACGGACCTATGGCTCCAACGACAACGGAACTGGAGCTTTGAGTATAATGGGACACAAAACAAACCAATTCCAGCCTTAGCCATTCTCAACAAAGTACAGCTAGGAAAGCAACAGCTGAATCTCAAGAGCTTCATACGAATTGAAGAAAACAAGCAACATGTTACTATACGACGGTACCCAAGAACTCTTAGATTTTTGCATGAATGACTAGAATTTGATGTTTTGGCTCATTAATGTGACGCGAGTCATTGACTTTCGGTTCAACCAATAGCATGGGTTTGGAACGGGACTGCCCGCTGGTATCACTAGAAGTAGAGCTGCTAATAAAGCAGACAGAGATGCTGGACTCAAGCTCAATTTGCAAACTGAGCTCATCAAACCATCACAGATGACTCTCGGTAACCGGACACGGCAGGAGTTTGCTGCTTCGTTAAAAAACGCAGGATATCAGCAATCCTTGTTTGGTTGAAGAGTGTGAGACGAGGTCGTTAAAATCTAGAAGCTGTCTGCTGTACTGAGGGTGAATCAGGTCTGACGGGGAGAGAGAGTGTGTGTGTGTGCCTCTGGGAGAAGACCCCAGAACCCTGATGAGTTGTCAATCACTGTCAGCGTACCTCCTGAGAGAGGAAAGGGATGATTTGAGCACAGATAGCACTGAGTCGCTTCACGATCTCCGCCTGCAAGAGAACACACACATACACACGCTCGATTAGGAGAGAAAACAGTGACAGTGATAAACCTGTACTACTGCACTGGGCTCTCAATTCCCAAGCACACAAATGGCTTCAGCTTAGATTATATTCATGACAATGATGTCTCAGCAACAACAGATACACAAGACAGAGAAAGAGAGTGACAGATAATAACGTAGTGAAGGCAATTTAGCACTGCTGTGATGGAGGATGTAGGTTAATTGTAATTTTGTGGACATGAATGATAAAAAAATACTCCAAATGCGCTACCCAGAACACTACACTCTCAGGAAAAAAAGGTACAAAAGCGGTCACTGGGGCTGCACCTTTCGAAAGGTAAACTTTTGTCCATTTTAGGTGCTAATATGTCCATTTTAGGTCCTAATATGTACATTTTAGTTGTTAATATGTCCATTCCATGAGCTAATATGTCCATTTTAGGTGCTAATATGTACATTGTAGGTGGTAATATGTACATTTTAGGTGCTAATATGTACATTTTAAGTGTTACAATGTACATTTTAGGTGCTAATAATGTATGTCAATTTTAGGTGGTAATATGTACATTTTAAGTGGTAATGCTGTATGTACATTTTAGGTGGTAATATGTCCATTTCAGGAGCTATTATGTCAATTTTTGGTGGTAATATGTACATTTTATGTGTTACTATGTACATTTTAGGTGCTAATATGTACATTTTAGGTTGTAATATTTACATTTTAGGTGCTAATATGTCCATTTCAGGAGCTAATATGTCCATTTTGGTGGTATTATGTAAATTGTATGTGTTAATATGTACATTTTAGGTGCTAATATGTACATTTTAGGTGGTATTATGTAAATTTTATGTGTTAATATGTACATTTTAGGTACTAATATGTACATTTTAAGTGTTAATGTGTCCATTTCATGAGCTAATATGTACATTTTAGGTGCTAATATGTACATTTTAGGTACTAATATGTACATTTTAGGTGTTAATATGAAAATTTT
>JAQIUQ010007175.1:30000-92500 GCA_030378365.1 Hybognathus amarus
ATGGCGGATTGCTCTAGTGTTGGACCGGTAGTTGATGTCCTTATTTGTCAGTTCCGCTGCAAATACATTGACGTTCTTGCTCAAAAAACGTCATAGACAACAGAAAAATCTGAACAGGTTGAAAAATATGACCAAAACAGAATATAAAGATATAAACGAAGCACCTGAAGAGAATAATTTCATCTTTTCTGTACTTATAAACACTCCAAATCTACAACAAAATGCATTTAAGGGCTAAAAAAGTGGATTTTGCATGATATGTCCACTTTAAAGTACAACAAAATATGGTTATGAGCTTTAAACTGTCCAGTAATATAAATTATATTCGTTTATATACGTTTAAATAAAGCTTTTGTCCAGTCCGGCGCCTCATAGACAGACACGACGGTATGCACGTTGTGTGTGTTTGTTCGTGTGTTTGAGAGAGAGACGTGTGAGTGAGAGAGAAACTGAAAGAATAAGCTGCAGTGTTTTAAATGGTGTTAAAAAAAACGAAACGCAGTATGTGGTGGCGAATTAGTCAATGTGTAGGAAACACTGCATAAGTCACGTGCGAACTGCTTGGCTCGGCACTGACGGCTTATAGCGTTGAGTTTCTTAACTTTTAGCCGACGAAAGCCATGGAGAGTCGCTTCGCCATGCTTTCATTGATTTGATTTCGGTCATTGGAGCTGAAATGGCGAGTTGAGGGGTTTGTGTCGCCAAGATTTGCTTCCCCGGTGCTGCATTTTCACCAGATATACGTTCATCTCCGACACAAAACCAGAATTTCAAACCAAATATGTAAAAATCCACAAAATTCTGCGTTAACACTAGATTCCGCGTTAATTGGCCAATTCCACGATTCCGTTATCGCGGAAATCATAGGGCCCTAAATAGGCTACCCCTCCCCCAGAGTGAAACAATTGGGTTTTACCATTTTCGAATGTATTCAGATGATTTTTTATCAGTATACAGTAATATCAGTAACCAGACAGTTTCTGGTCTCATTGACTTCCATAGTATATATTTTTTCCTACTATGGAAAACTCAACTGTTTAACTCTGGGGGAGTGGTAAAATGAGCCTATTTCCAAAAAAGTGGAGTATCCCTTCAAAAAACACAACACGCACGTCTTCCGGACATCCTGTAGAATTCAACCAATCGTATGACGACGGTAAAACCAATGACGACGGTAAAACTCCTAAGTGTGGCATATGCATCAGATGTTCAGCCAATGGCCCGTAAGCGTGACATCTGAGGCTGAGACTAACTACAATCAAACAACTACAAAAAAACTGTGGTTGGTTGTGTCACATTTCAATCAGACAGTCTCATCCTGACTTAGTCGGTGATTCTTAACAAAACTTTATGCTGATACTCAAAGGTTTTTTTCTCTATTCGTTTTCTCTTTCTGTTCTTCCTCCATCACTCTCTATTCATCTGTGCCAGCTCACACAGAGAGCGTGTATGATTACTCTCTTTCTCACACATCGCTGAGGCTGGGAAAGACTGATTTTGTGAAATCAGTCAAAGGAAAGGAAAGAGAGACACACAAGGCACTATCTATTCTTACAGCAGACACTAACACTAAAAGCTGTTGATGAAGTGTGGCATGTTCACAGACAGTGCAAAGCCCGTTCGTGGATCTTATGATGCATTTTGTCTACCAGAAATTGAAATGGATTGATCGCCTGCTCCAATCTGATTGGCTGGCTTGAAATAAAATAAATAGTTTTCATTTATATAATTATACTTTTAAAATGTAAATGAAGTCTGCTTCATGCTTTTAACAGTACTCCAAAAATGCATGCATGTGCCACATGATGTTATGAATGTGTGTGTGTGATTATGAAGTATCATAGACGATTATGAGTGCCCCCTAAACCCCATTAAAACCATTTTATTGTGCACATGTGGGAATTCACTGAGCATGAATCACGCCCACTGATAGTTTGTTTTATTTGCACTCACATGTTAAAATGTGGTTTCAGTAACTGATTCGCAGTCGATATCGCATGATAGCACATTGAACAGTTAAGTTCCTGAGTCTTAGAAGCTGGAATGCTCAGTTCCAAAAAGCATTCTTATATGTTACAAGGGTAAACGTTTACATTAAATCAGACGTATTATAACCGGATCCAAACCACTTCCACGTTACAAGTGTAAACAGTCAGATCACATGAAATCAGACGTTTATATACCAGATCCAAACCACATCCACGTAAGTGTGCACAGTCACGATCACATGAAATCAGACATTTATAAACCGTATCCAAACCACATCCACATGTTACAAGTGTAAACAGTCAGATCACATGAAATCAGACGTTTATAAACCGTATCCAAACCACATCCACATGTTACAAGTGTAAACGGTCAGATCACATGAAATTAGACGTTTATAAACCGTATCCAAACCACATCCACGTTACACGTGTAAACGGTCAGACCACATGAAATCAGACGTTTATAAACCAGATCCAAACCACTTCCACGTTACAAGTGTAAACGGTCAGACCACATGAAATCAGATGTTTATAAACCGTATCTAAACCACATCCACGTTACAAGTGTAAACGGTCAGACCCATGAAATCGATGTTTATAAACCGGATCCAAACCACATCCACGTTACAAGTGTAAAGTCAACCACATGAAATGAACGTTTATAAACCAGATCCAAACCACTTCCACGTTAGCAAGTGTAAACGGTCAGACCACATGAAATCAGATGTTTATAAACCGGATCCAAACCACATCCACGTTACAAGTGTAAACGGTCAGACCACATGAAATCTGATGTTTATAAACCGGATCCAAACCACATCCATGTTACAAGTGTAAACAGTCAGATCACATGAAATTAGATGTTTATAAACCAGATCCAAACCACTTCCACGTTACAAGTGTAAACGGTCAGACCACATGAAATCAGATGTTTATAAACCGAATCCAAACCACATCCACTGTTACAAGTGTAACGGTCAGACCACATGAAATCTGATGTTTATAAACCGAATCCAAACCACATCCATAGTTACAAGTGTAAACAGTCAATCACATGAAATTAGATGTTTATAAACAGATGGCCAAACGCACATCGATGTTACAAGTGTAAACAGTCAGACCACATGGAATCAGACGTTTATAAACCGGATCCAAAACCACATTCACATTACAGGTGAACGGTCAAGATGCACATGAAATCAGATGTTTATAAAACGGATCCGACACATCCACATGCTTCACAAGTGTGCAGTTGATACATAAATAAACGTTTATAACCGGACAATCCAGTCCACATGCTACAGTGTAACAGGTACGACCACATGAGATGTTTAAAAACGATACAAAGCCACATCCATGTTACAGTGTAAACAGTCAAATCACATGAAATCAGATGTGTATAAAACGGATCCAAACCCATTTAATGATACAAGTGCAAACAGTCTGATCACATGAAATCAGACGTTTATAAACCAGATCCAAACCACATCCACATGTTACAAGTGTAAACGGTCAGACTCACATGAAATCAGATGTTTATAAACCGGATCCAAACCACATCCACGTTACAAGTGTAAACAGTCAGATCACATGAAATCAGACGTTTATAAACCAGATCCAAACCACATCCACATGTTACAAGTGTAAACGGTCAGACCACATGAAATCAGATGTTTATAAAACGGATCCAAACCACATCCATGTTACAAGTGTAAACAGTCAAATCACATGAAATCAGATGTTTATAAACCGGATCCAAACCACATCCACATGTTACAAGTGCAAACAGTCTGATCACATGAAATCAGACGTTTATAAACCGGATCCAAACCACATCCATGTTACAAGTGTAAACAGTCAGATCACATGAAATTAGACGTTTATAAACCGTATCCAAACCACATCCACGTTACAAGTGTAAACGGTCAAGACCACATGAAATCAAACGTTTATAAAACGGATCCAGACCACATTCACGTTACAAGTGTAAACAGTCAGATCACATGAAATCAGACGTTTATAAACCAAATCGAAACCACATCCATGTTACAAGTGTAAACGGTCAAATCACATGAAATCAGATGTGTATAAAACTGATCCAAACTACATTCAGGAATGATACAAGTGTAAACAGTCAGACCACATGAAATCAGACGTTTATAAACCAGATCCAAACCACATCCACGTTACAAGTGTAAACGGCTCTGAATCGATCATCACATGAAATCAGACGTTTATAAACCAGATCAAAACCACATCCACGTTACAAGTGTAAACAGCCAGACCACATGAAATCAGAATGTTTATAAACCGGATCCAAACTACATTCAAAAATGTTCCAAGTGTAAACGGTTCAGACCACATGAAATACCGACATTTATAAACCAGATCAAAACCACATCCATACGTTACATAGATGCAAACAGTCAGACCACATGAAATCACGTTTATAAACGGGATCCAAAACTTTATGTATTTCAAGTATAAAGGTCATACACATGAAATTAGACTATAACAAACAAGATTCAACCAGATCTATGTATTTATTGTGTAAACAGTAAGATCAGAATCATTAAGGATACGATGCAAGCTTAATGTGATGATGTGTAAATATTGTGCATAGCTGCAAACCTATAAACAGCCTGTCCTAATCTGAATTAAAAACAAAATTAGATTAGTGTGACGTGTGAACGGAGAATAAAATGCTGTTTTCGAGTCCTAAAATACCCCAGGCAAAACGGTTTAGTGAATTTGCCCAACAGGTTTATCCTACCTGTTTGTGCATCTCAATGTTGAGCCCGTAGGACATCTTGATAGTACTGTGGGAACACAAACAGGAAAGCATCAATCTGATGAATTAAACAGCAGTGAATCATTATCAATCAAATTAAAACCTCAGCAGCCTGACAGACACTGAACGACTCGCTGAAACTACAGAAAGAGATTTTGAGCGTGTCAGCGACAGCGTGTGGTTCAGCGTGTCTCATTCAGCAGGGAGATGAGCAGCAATGCCAATGATGAAGATGAAACCTGACACAATTGCTAGCTTTTTCTGTCTCTCTCTCAGTCTGTCTGTCACGCTCACACACTCCATAACCGCTCTGTGAGTAGCTCGATTTGAAAAAATCCCTTTTCCTCTCTCTCCCTTATCTCGGTTCTTTTCGATCGGTTTCTCTCCTTGTTACCGACCTGCCTTTCTAATCCTCCTTCTCCTGCCCTTCTCCTCTATTATTCTGTAAACTCCATTTCCTATCCGTGATGTGTGCCTGACCTCCTCTCTTCTATCAAACCTCTGTGGTTTAATCTCAGGATTAAAGTCTCATCATGTCTAAGTGATGGGCCTGGAAACCCCCAAAGGTGTTGATATGAGGTTAACAAGCAGTAAAATATTTCTAAGTTTAGACACCCTACCCATTCATTCTCATATCAGTGCTTGCGTAGTATCTATATTAATATTCCTGGTTCTTCTACGGGCAAGCATAAATGAATGATGCCTCAAATTGTGTGCCCTATAGAGCTGTATAGTTTTATCCCTAAAACACAAAAGAGTATTAGCTTTTACCAACCTGTAGGAATTAATAGTTAATAAAATGGCAATTGTTATGTATATACATATATATATATATATATATATATATATACACATATACATACCACCAGTTATATATATATATATATATATATATATATATATAGACGTTTCAGTCAGACGCTTGCCATGGTGACTAGCTGGCCCAGAGTTAACTCCCGTCTGTTAGTTTATACTGTTTATTGGATAGTACGCATTGACTGTATTTAGATACTATATTAAAGATGAGAATTTATCCGAGAATCTCGGTACAGTGTTTCCCATGCATTTATTAGTGGCAGCCCAACTCATTATCAGCGCTGACCGCCACATATTGATTTCCGTGTTTTTTACAATTTAAGGAAAAGTTGTATTTGACTGGCAGAGTTGCAATGGTCAGTATCTGCAAGCTCTCTCTCTCTCTCTCTCTCTCCTACACAAACATATGACAGGGCCAATATGAATGCATCATAACTGCACAGATCCATCCAACATCCTGTCATGTGGAGACCCGCCTAAAAAAAGGTTAGCAAGCATGTAAGAAGCTAATAAGGAGAGATATGTTCACCTAATAAAGCCTCGTCGTCGCGCTCCGCTCGCCACAGTTTTTTAACACTGCGGTAAATTAATACACGTTGGTAGAAAAACATCTTGTCTCCTATTTTTGTTCAACGGGTCTGGTAGTGTCACATTTCAGTTTGGCCAGGTAACATTTATTTTCTTTGACTGTCAAGAAATACCAGCTACTATGGTTATTTACTTGTTATGGATTGTCTGCGCAAGTTTGCCGGAAGTTAAGTTTGGGCCAGTTTTATGCACATGCGCAGTACCGTGTGTTTATGTTGTCACTGCTGAAAGCGTCTGATATAGGGCTGTCAAATTATTAATCCTACGAATCGCATCCAAAATAAAAGTTTGTGTTTACATAATATATGTGGGTGCACTGTGTATAATTATTTTGTGTGTATATATATATATATATATATATATATATACACACACAGTAAGGTGAGTCAGGTTTATTAATTGCGATTAATCGCATCCAAAATAAAGTTTGTGTTTACATCATATATGTGGGTGCACTGTATAAATTATTTTGTATATATATATATATATATATATATACACACACACACACACACACACACACACACACACATGCATCTATATTTAAGAAAAATATATTATTTATATAAATATTTATGTATAATATAAATTATATATAAATCTATATACAGTATATACATGAAAATATTTCTTAAATATATACACGCATGTGTATATATATATATATATATATATATATATATATATATATATATTAGGGGTGGGAATCTCTAGGCTCCTTATTATTTCGACTCATTGAATTTATTGTTCATAGGGTTTCTGATTTTTATGCTAAATCGATTATCTGAATCTTTTTTTGTGTGTGTGTGACTATAAATACTTTGCTTTAAAAGTAAAAAGTAATGACCCATGAAGAATTAATAATATATTTTATTAACATTGCAAAGAACCAACAGGAAAATAAATGTGTGCCTGAACTAGCAGCATACTTGTTATCCATAGTTTTTTTTTCTCTCTCTCTCTCTCTTGGAAGTTGATGGGGACCAGCAACTGTTTGGTTACCCACATTCAAAAAAAAACTTCTCTTGTGTTCAGCACAAGAAAGAAATTAATACAGGTTTGGAACAACATTAGAGTAAATAATGACAGATTTTTTTTTCTTTTTTTTTAACTATCCCTTTAAGGACGAGCGGCAGTACTATTTACTCCTGTCGCTTTTAGACCAAGCGACGCGTTTAATATAGACGCATATTACACCAGATTTTCTCTCAAATGTTTGCTTTCACTTTAGACATAGCCAATTCTGTTTATGTAAACATTGTATGTGTTTAACAGTATTAGCATAAGACTCGAAAGATAACTTAGTCCAGTTTTCAGGCGCTGTTTGACAGGCTTCTAGTGCCTGTGAGCGTCGGGAACAGAGCATCAGCACGTGAATTAAATGTTTAACCGGCATGGCTTATGCAAATAATGAACTTTTGTGAATTGCAGTGTCCCGTACCTATTCATTAACGTGTGATGTGTAGGCTACGTCGCGTTGTACAGTTGAGACAGATGCGCCAGAACTGAACTGATAGAATGCACTGTAACACGATACTACGATATTTCTTCAAAAGCAGATAGTGGAGACATTTTAATCGTCCACGATCAAAAATCGTGCTATCACACACCCCTCCACACGTCAGCTTTTAACGAGGAGGGTGTTTTGGATTCGGCGCTCAGTCATCGCGTCTGCGTCTCTGTTATGTGCACGCCACAGACGGTCCGGCCACTGCGCTTCTGCGCTGACAGAGTTCCGTCTTTCACGTTGCGTCACTATTACGTTATTATAAATATATATAAAATAATATTTTTTTTTTTTTTTGAAAATCGATTTTTGACATTTGTGAATCGATTCAGAATCGTCCATGTCCGCATCGCGATGCATCTAAGAATCGATTTTTTTCCCCACCCCTAATATATATATATATATATATATATATATATATATACAGTATATATATACAAAATAATTATAGACAGTGCACCCACATATATTACGCCCTAATGTATGCATGTATATATATATATATATTTATATATATGTTTTGCAAAGAAACTCATGCATTGCAACTATTTTGCCTACAAGTCATTTCAAGCCTCTGCATATAAACCTTTAAACCAAAAGGATTTTAAGACTATGAAACTATAAATCCAGTCAAGCCTGTCCAAACTTTTGACTGGCAGTTTAAATGCAAGTCTATAAAATGAAGCATTTTAGACACATGTAGCGCTGTGTTTAAATTTATTGCATTTCCAGTATCTGATCACTCCGTTGGGTGATGGATTTTGGATAAAGCGTGACAAAACAGCAGAACTATTTCCCCATCTATCTGGTCTGCTGGCAAACACACACACACAAATATAAATCACGCTCGCTGGTTCTGCATGCTGATAGTGCAGCAGGGCCGCTGGAAACAGTTCCGCTTTAAGAATCTCTTCCCAGAAGGCTATTCAGCGCCGCTCATATTACCTCCGCTACGGCCAAAAAAGGTCTCTGCATCATTCCACACCAACATTAGTTCTCAGCATGTTTTGATGTAGAATCAATCCAGGAGAAAACGCTGAGCGACAACTCAAATTCTCACTAAAATGGGTGATATATCAGTCAGTTCATTGACCTGGCTGACATATGAGTACCAACTGAATGGAAATGTCTACATTAAAGCCGGGCTCAGACTACAGGAGTTTATAAATCTTAACCGATTGTGAAATCTGGTTGCATTATGCACATAGGTATATAGAGACTTCACAGATTTTCTTCTTTGCACCCACACACACTACAATATTTAAAAAACTGCTGCTCCCTGTTGCAAGTCCCCTGTTGTCAATAATTGTATCAATTAAATATCACTAAAATTACATAAGAAAACGTTTTTCCTTGAATTTTTTCATGCCTTAAAATAGCTTGAATGCAACTCTACACCCTTGACTCATTTAGAATATACGGCTCTATGAATATGCAAATTAGCCCCGCCTCCACTCACTTGAGACTATCACAGAGATGCCAATGACACGTTGACCTGATTGGTAAGGTAGTTTGTGACGTCAAAAACAAACCGTGTTTTTGAGATTGTCTTTGGCTCACTGCAGTTTTTCAGAAAAATTGTTATGAAAGTTATCTAGCTGGATAATATTGGCAAAAATTGTTTCAAAAATTGGCAAAATTGAGAGAATTTGTTGAATAGAATAGATAGTGCTGACTGCTATTATTTTCTAAAAAAAAGAAAAGAAAAGAGAAGCAGCAAAACTATGAAATTATAGCTAAATTATAAAAGATTTAAGTGTGTCAGGAGCAAATGTCTTCAGATACTTAATTAAACAGGTCTTCTTCACAAAAAACATTTAAAACTTAGTTTAAATGTTCGTTTAAACTAATAATAAATAGTTGAAATATTTAAATATTTTATCTTATAATAATAGTTGGAATATACAGCACTTCTGTAATGTTTTCAGCTATTATTGCTATTTAATAACCTGTATAACTGATTAAATTTATTTAAATTAAATTGTGATAATAAAATGAATAATTGAAAAATATATATTATATATATATATATATATATATATATATATATATATTCTTTTTTTATTGTAAATTATTTAAGTACACTTTTTTTATCAATGTAATGAATAACAAATATATTTGCTGGACAGAAAAATAATTATGTTGCTAAAAATAAGTGTTATCTTTTTTGAGGCCACTGAAAATATTGGAGTTATAATAATTACTCATGAATCTAATGAATAACTTAAATACATTCAAATAGTATTATGTTCCCAAAAAAGTTATTTTTAAAAATATTTTTTGTGGTGGAGACAATGAAAATATTGGCAGGATAAGAACAAATTTGAATTTAGCACAATAAAGTGTGTTGCAGATGCAGTAGTTTACATAGCATGCATGTGTATTTAGGCCTAAGCTCATAACTGAAGGTGTGTGAGTTTCACCATGACATGTTGTTTTTTGTGATTGTGTTGTTATTCTGGATATCAGTGGGATTTTGATACGCTTTTGACTCATAATGGCTTAATATTCTTTTGTTTCCTCTGCCTGTGTCTATTGTTATATAAGCTCTCTCGTGTTATGTGCATTCTCATTCTACACCGTGAGTGTGTAATCCCTGAGTCTATGAATACATGTATGTGTGTGTGTGTTGTCTGGAGCAGATTGCACACGGCATGTGGCGGATGTAGCGGGGCTCAGTGCGGCGGAGGTTCAAAAGCCTCTCCTCCTGCCGCAGCCGTGGTGTGTGTGCGCGCATTTCTCTTTGCAAAGCGTGTGTGTGTGTTAGTCTCGGCGGTCTAACGAGAGGCAAAATGTCCCTCGGTTCAACCCGGCAGCTGTTTGCCATCCGTCGCTCGTACACACATCCTGCTGTGTCGCTGGACACTCGGCTCTTGCTAAAATCTCTATAGATGTGTCGTTGTGTGTGTGTGTGTGTGTGACAGTCCACTCCTGTACTGCATGCAGCTGTGATCTTCTAAGCTGAAACACATTGATTGGCTCATCCTGATCCAGTAACACTAGACAGGCAACATTGATGAGATGTAATTTCCATTGGGTTATACTCTCAGGATCATCGCATCAGCCATGACCCCATTTACACCAAACAGCCCAATTTGAACTGACTGATGTAAAAATAGACACCCTCTAAGCTCCAAAAAGGAAATACTAAATATATTTCATTTATAGAAATAAATATAAGAGTTTACGAGGAAAACTGAATTTAGGTTTGATTACATTTACACAACAACGTAATAAAAGCGGAAACGTTTTGCGTTTGTAAAAAGTTTCACAAACTTCGTCAAAATTATCCCTGTTTACGAGGAACAATGAAAACGACGGTGTATTATTTATGCCAGGCCAGTAGATGGCGATGTCCCTTTGTAAAGAAACACAAACTTTACACAGACTATAACAGTATAATTTTGCAAAAGTTTGCATTTTCATACCCCCAAAACACTGTTGTAGTGTAAATAATAATCTGAAAGTGAATGAAAGATATACTATATAACATCTTTTTTATTAAAAATACACAGATTCTTTTGTATGTTAATAGTGTTGCCATAGAAACACATAATTCAGATTCCGAGAACAGTAATTATGGTAAATAGGCATGGGTTGAATTCAAGATGCATTCCACCTGTGAAGGTCAATTGGAAATTTTGAGACTGTAATATTAAAGGAATAGTTCAACCAAAAAGGAAATTCTGTCACATGTCACTCCAAACCTGTACGACTTTCTTTCTTATGGTGTGTTCACAACGACGCGAATTAAATTACTTGTGCGAGTAGATTACATACAAAGTCAATGCAAAGACGCGAATAGACGCATCATTTGCACTGGGCGTTGCGAATGACGCGAATTGGGCGACGGGTTTGCCGCGAATGTCTTCCGCGCAAGTTGAAAAATTTTAACTTGAGCGAATGTTCAAGCGTCTGAACTAGACGCGATAGATGCGTATTTGACGCTCTATTCGCGTTCGGTGTGAACACACCATTACACTGTAAAAAATATCCGTGATTTTAACAGTAAAATACTGTAAAAATGCTACAGTGCAAAAATGTTAATTGGTAAACAGAAAGTTTCCGTACTATACACGGTAAATAACTGTGATATAATTTGACAGTAAAATACCATATAAAATACTATAAATAAATGTACAGTTTTTGAAAGTGAAAAAGAATTCCCACATTTTAAGTATTTTTGTTGAAATAACTATGGTTCCTCATAGTTTTATTGTTTTTTTTCTAATCAGTTATGTACATTAGGGTTTTATGTTACATTTAATGTTGTTAAATTAATGTTTATTGCATTTTTATTTTATTTTATGTGTGTTACCATGATGGTGCTTAATGTTTGTGTGAATGGCATTGTGCAGTTTCTTTAAATAAGTATTGCTTTCTACAAGCAATCACTTGTAATGAGCTTGCTCATTTAACTCTCATTACTGCTGTGATGATTGTTGGTTGTCAGTGTATTATCATGCTCTAAATCAGATATCAATACGTCAATAAGTTGTTAAATCCACATTTTATCAGAAAATAAAATACGGTTTATTACTGTAATTTTTAAGTTAAGTCTGTAAAACCATTAACTGTTCCTACCGTATTTTTAACGGTAAAGTTCTGGCAACCACAGCTGCCGTTTTTTAACTGTAAAATTTACCGGTTTATTTTTTACAGAGTAGAATGCAAGTAAGGAAATGTTGCAAAATGTTTTGTCTATACACTGAAATTCAATGGGTTCCAAAACAAAATTGATTGGACCCCATAGACTTTCATTATATTAACAAAAAAAAATTCTCGAAATATTTTTTGTTGTGGTTTACAGAAGAGAGAAAGTCATACAGGTTTTGAACGAAATGATGAAAGAACCATGATAAGTAGTGTATTAAGAAATTCATCGTCTACTTAAAGCCAAGACATTATTTAAATCAGCCCCAGAAAAAGCTGTACCATAAATTATTTCATCATACTTCCTTTTTTCCTCCAGACAATAAAGTGACATTATATGAAAGCCAAGAACGTCGTAAGTGACAGTGCTGTTGGCGGCTGTTCTTGAATCCAAGACTGAATTACAGTTACCTGGCAAGTTTCCCGACAGACGGAGGAAAATTGTGAGTGCGTTATTATCAGCCACACAAAACCAGAGCCGTGATTCATAGAATGCCAATTCATATCAGAGCAATTATAGATTAAGCAAATTGCAGGAAGCCATTTGATTAAATTGAATTTCAAATTGAATAAAACCTTGAATAATTAGATAAGTATGAGGAGTATGGCAAATTTCTCAAAAGCAACACTATTAACTGAAATGCAAACAAATTTGAATGTGTACAGCAACACTATAATAAAAATAAGATCTCCCATTTGCTCACATATACACATATAATGTCTCAATTATTTCAGTTTAAGTTGAGACTTTCTCCTGTTGCTACGATTTTTCCTGAGAAAAAGATCCTAGTAATCTAGAAGAGTTTAGAAGAGACCGAGAACCAGGGCTGTTATGTCATCAGTACTCAAAGTTCACACCTAGCCAAGTACAGTTCTTGCTCCGCCCCTTTTACCGAGGATGCATCGAGAGATGACTTGTGTGACCTTGAGACAGCCAGGTATCCCAGAATGCATCTCGCACCAACTAGCAAGCGTCAATGTCATAATTTTACAAATAGTACTGCTATAGTTTCTCGAAATGTAGTTTTAAGAATTTTCAGGTGAGAATGTATTGGTTTAAAGCTACACTGTGTAACTCTATTAGTTTATTCTTAGTTAAAAACACTTAGTTCTTTCAAAAATATATGTGCTCATTAATGTATATTTACTTCGTTCAAGTAATAAAGTATTCTCTTGAGTGTATAATATGCCATTGAAAATACATACGGGTAAAGGTCCTTTTACACTGGACGCGATTTTGACGCACGAATAATTCGCGCGATGGTTTTATTTTTTTAACAGCTGTTTGACTGATCTTTCGATCGGCCTTAAGGGGTTCTAATGTCAGTCGCCATGTTGCCCCTCCATCTTGAAAGTACATTAGCCAAAGAGGGACATACCCGTTAATTCAAGCTTCGCCTTTCGCGTTTACGTTTGAGTTAACACTTCATGGACTAGGTTCGAACTGGAAGCCATTTTAATCTTGGACTACATTGGCCACCGTAGGAGTTAAAACGAAATGGGAATTAAGAGGAACAGAAACTAATATTCACTGGATGGTCATATACCTTTTCACTGCTAGATGGGGGTAAAATTCACACAGTGTAGCTTTAAAGCTCAAATGTGGTTTATTAATAAACATAGCGATTACTTAAAAATGTTCTCCGTCGTTTTTGGAGTTCACCAGGTGCTCAGGGCTCATGTACCCCGCCTGGATCAGCCTTTCCTTGGCAAGTCATAAGTTACCTCGACATTTGCCGCTGGCTCTGATGTTTCTATAATGGTTAAATATGAGATCATTCATCTTGTGTATATCTAAGGGCAATATTTGGTCTCGTGAATCTATTATTTGTTCCTGGGCATTTTGTTTTGGCTGAGGGCAAAGAAGTCATAATTTTACATATTTAAATACTAGAGCACTGACTTTGTATGTTTTTGTTTGTATTCTGAATTGTTTGCCTGTCTTTATGTCCTATTGTATAAGCTTTATATTTATACTTTCATAATGGTTATTTTTGCTGTTTTATGTTTTATTCTTTTTATATATTTTATGATTTATTTTTATTCTTGGTATTGAGAAATGCATAATAAAAGTGCAGTGGAATGCAAATATGCATTCTATGTGAACAAGCACTTCAGGTGCAATACTGCCACCTACCAAGTTGGAGTGTCAACCAGATAGTTACTGCCACTTGCTTATTTAGGATGTTATTTTATGTGTAGTGTTAACATGATAGTTTATTATATATATATTTATTTTTATATAAATATATATATATATATATATATATATATATATATATATATATATATATATATATATATATATATATTGGGCTGTGCAAAAGTTAATTGCGATTAATCGCATCCAAACCAAAATAAAAGTCTGTGCTTACATAACATATTTGTGTGTGCTGTATATAATTATTTTGTATATATAAATACCTATGCATGCATGCATGTATATATTTAAGAATTGTTTGCGCTTAAATTCAGTATATATATACAGCTATGGAAAAGATTAAGAGACCACTGCCAAATCAGCAGTTGCTCTGGATTTATTATTTATAATATAAATAATAAATCCAGAGCAACTGCAGATTTGGCAGTGGTCTCTTAATTTTTTCCATAGCTGTATATACATGTATATATATATATATATATATATATATATATATATATATATATATATATATATAATATATTATATACATATTTTTTATGAATAACACATTTTCTTAAATATATACATGCATGTGTGTGTATTTATATATACAAAATAATTATATACAGCACACACAAATATATTATGTAAACACAGACTTTTGTTTTGGATGCGATTAATCGCAATTAATTTTTGCACAGTCCTAATATATATATATATATATATATATATATATATATATATATATATATATATATATATATATATATATATATATATACATACTGTAATTTATGGTTATCATAATATATAGTGGCACCTCTAATCTCAACAATATGATCAGATTTGCCAAGATACCAAAGTAAAATTAGACACAAAATATCTCAAAAGGTGCCAAGATCTCAATATGAACTCAAGTAATTTTATGCACACTAATTTTATAGCTCTATACTGTTAATGTATGTCAACAATTGTCTCAACAAAAAGTTAAGAGCCACATGTGAGTTGACTGATACATGAAAAATGACAACAGCAAAAGTTTCATGAGCTATTAAAGGAGAATAAAATTTCCTCTAGGTCTAGGTTGTTTTGACCAACATACCATGATGGATAAATTAAAGGTGAAAGTCCCGAAACCAAACTCGTGGCATTGAAATCAAGCTAGACGAGAATATTTCAAGCCTTAATAGTTCAAAGTGAAACTGAAAGTAACTTAAAGATGTTTAGAAAAAATATATATTTTTAAATTGCTTGCAAAATTATTTTTGCATTTAGATTTGGAGCAAAAATTGTGCACCGTAGCTTTAAATGTGAGTTAAAAGTCAAACTGAAAGTAAATCAATATATTGCACTGCTACTGCTGTTTGCTTAACAGTTTGATTTGTTTGGTTTGGAAATATCAGTTATTTTCCATCACAGGACATCAACAAGTATCAACATCTCTCAAAACAGGAGCAACCCATTAGTATCATATTTTTGTTTGTTTGTTTAAACCCTCTGCACTCTTTTTCCCTCTCTCTCTTTCTCACACACGGCAGCACTCAAATGTTTAGCTCACAAAGGAGTAATCGTTTTCAAATGCGTCTTATCCTTTCTGCCTTCCGGGTTTTGCCCTTCTCCCTCCTTCCCTTCATCTCTTTCTCCTGTTTTTCTTTTTCTACCCTCATCTTTTCTTCGTCGTACCATCTCCCGCTGCGTCTTTATACTGTCTCTCTCACTCTGTCAGTTCTTCCTCTTCATCTTCTCTATCAGCCTTTATCTTCCCCTCCTCTTTCTTATTTTTTTACTGCTGTGTTTCAATCACTGCTCTCTCTCTTACTCGCCTCGTTCGTCTTTGCTGCTGATCTCTCCTTATGTTCTCTCTCTCTGGCGCGAGGGCAATCTGTGACAGTAATGTTCGGAGGCGAGCAGAGAGCATCAGACGGATGAGTCGAGGCGGGGGTGTTACTGCAAAAGCAGCGCATTAGCCCCCTCGTTCACTCCATCTTTCTATCCTCGACCGCCTCAGGGTCTGGATTACACATAACGGTCACAGAGTGACCATGTAGACGGTCGCTCATTAAAGGCTAGATCATGATGGCGCATCAGCAGATACACACAAATACTGCAATTCCTGAAGCGAATTCATACCTATGTCTTCCACATGAGCATCAAAGCTCAATATATTAAGATGAAAGCTTTTTAAGCCATACCCACCTTGTTATTTATATTGTGAAATAATATTTAGGCCTATCAATATTATTAACCCTAATCCTTCCCTCGGGTCATTTTGACCCGAATTTTTAAAAATTTTAAATTAAGTGTTCATCAGAGGGGTCCGAGTCCCTAGGGCTTTTGTTGCACTTGAACCACAAATACACAAAAAATGGATTCAAGGAGTGTTGTTGTTGAAAAAAGAAAAAGAAAAAAAAAAGATAAAATCCCCCCAAATAGTGGTCAATTTGACCCCTTAAGAATGAATGAAATGTGAGGAATGCTCAAAATTCAAACAAAAAATGCTAAAACTTTACCAAAAAAATTATTTTATAATGTCTGCATGTGTATCTGAATGCATACTGATTAGGGCTGTCAAACTATTAATCGCATCCAAAATAAAAGTTTGTGTTTACATAATCGTTACATAAATGTCGGTGCACTGTGTATAATTATTTTGTGTGTATATATATATATATATAAATACACACACATGCATGGATATTTAAGAAAATATATTTAAGAAAATATTATTTATATATAAAATATTTATAATATTATAATATAATATTAATTATATATAAATCTATATGCAGTATATACATGAAAATATTTCTTAAATATATAGAAGCATGTGTGTGTATTTATATATATAAAATAATTATACACAGTGCACCCACATATATTATGTAAACACAAACTTTTATTTTGGATGTGATTAATCACGGATTAATCGTTGTTAACAGCTTATATATATATATATATATATATATATATATATATATATATATATATATATATATATATACACACACACATGCATGGATATTTAAGAAAATATATTTAAGAAATATATATTTAAGAAAATATTATTTGTATATAAAATATTTATATTTATATGTAATATTAATTATATATACAGTATATACATGAAAATATTTCTTAAATATATAGAAGCATGTGTGTGTATTTATATATATATATATATATATATATATATATAAAATAATTATACAGTGCACCCACATATATTATGTAAACACAAACTTTTATTTTGAATGTGATTAATCACGATTAATCGTTTGACAGCCCTAATGAGTAATGTGCTTAAATTACTATTTATTTATTATTTATTGATAAAATCTAGTAATTTAAAGGTAAATAAATACATAAAATAAAAAATTGCATTCAAAAATAGAAAAAATATGATGAGCTTTCTGGACAGAAAAAAAAGTATCATTTTAGGGCTTCGGGTTACAAAGTGCCATCTTTTGACATAAAAGAGGTCTTTGTACCATTAAAACATCCTGCAATTCTCATAGCCTAAATCATCCTCCTCATTATAAACTAATCATTTATGAAATCAAGCTCCAAAAAGACTCGTTCTGACATAGCAGGATCTGTGACAGCACACGGGCAAACACATTTGCATATGACTGCCTCCAGAGCAAGACATCGACGAATAGTTATTCATCATCGCACCATAAGCCCCACCCACTGGAGTTCAGTCGCTTAACGGCCGACATTTGCCTAAACTAGCTGTGACCGTCACGTCAAAAGCAAATAAAACCCATTATAATCACTGATGCTGTCTACACTGGATACAATATACAGACACGTGTTTCATTTTCTGACATACTCCGAAAACAGGACAAATGGAAGAGTGAAAGTGTGTTCACTTTGAATCGAAGAGTGTTTGTTTTTCTGTATAGACTTCAAAAGGATTCCAGTGTCGAAAAATATTTTAATCCCACCCCGTATTCGTATCGGAGGATTTTATGTTTGAGTGGAGCATTTTGTTTTTATAAACGAGGCCCAGTGTAATGGAGAGTTCGGAAAAGAAACTTTTGTTGAACGATGAAGAAGTCCTCTGCATTGGATTTGACAGTGAATGATTTTATAATGCTTTGTCAAATGATGGTTTTATATGGATAAAGTTATCAAAACATCTTACTTTAAGACCAATGCCACAACTCGAAAATATTTTTGAAATCATTTTTGGGGAGTTTTGCATAGTGGAGCAAGAGATAAGGCTCAAAATATGTGTGTGTGCGCCAGCCATTGCACCGAACAAGGTTTTTAACGCTTGACTATCATCCAATTCACAGTATCTGTTGCTTTTGATAGGCAGGAGGCTAACGCACCATCGCAAATGAACTCTAAAAACTATTTCATGCCCATCATCAACATATAAATCATTCACTAAAGAGAAACAAGAACACGCAGTCCCCCATTTAGTCGTCAAAGAACACAGAGAGGAAAATGCGGTAAACTACAAATGCATTCAAATAAGAGGGAAGGCTGTTGAAACAAGTCTTAGTCTATGGCAGGTCTAGCGGGCTAAATATAGTCTTCTGGGTTATCTTCTTTCTGCAAGCAGTGAATTGCTGTTCCCTCTCATTATTTACATGTCTGTGCTTGCGATCTTTGTTTCTCTCTTCATTCCATCCTCCTCTCTTTCTGGCTCACATATCCCCTGTCCTTCTCCCTCTCACTTTTTCATCTCCCCAACCCCTATCGTCATCCCGCTGACGTGTCCTCACCAAACACCCCCTAACATCAAATCAAACGCAATCTCTCTTTTAAATACAGAAGGGCTTTTATGCTGTATTTACTGGAGCGACAACAGATCTGACGATATGAGGGTTGAACATGAAGCTCACCATGATATAGTGTCGCTGCATCTCTGTCTTTTCGCTGGCCAACTTCTCACACTCCAGCTTGAGACTGTGAAAAACACGGAGAAAAATATGAATGAAAAACACAGTAGAAAAATATATAAATTGTGCAATTTTTAATGCTAACGACTTAATTTTACATGCTAAATCTGACATCATGCTGACGTCCCCTGAAAGAGCCGTTTACATGCTGTTCCCTTAATCAGAATAGTCCAGTTTAATTACACAAATTAAAATAATCTGTGATTCACTTAAATGAATCAGAATCAACCAATTCACTTAAAAGAATCAGAACAAACCAATTCCTTTAAATTAATGAGAGTTAACTAATTCACTTAAACAAATCAGAACAAACCAATTCATTTAACAGAACCAGAACAAACCAGTTCACTTAAAGGAATCAAAACAATTTGATTCACTTAAATGAATCAGAATGACCTCTCAGAATAACAAAGCAACTCATTTAAATTAATAAGAATAAACAAATTAATTTAAAGAAATCAAAACAACCTGGTTCACTTAAATTAAACTTAATTATCCAGTTTACTTAAATAAATCAGAACAAACCAATTCATTTAAATTAATAAGAATAATTCAATTTACTTACAAAAATCAAACCAAAAATGAATGAAAATGGTCAAAGTTCAGTCAAAAATGGCAGAAATGTATCTTTTTATTTCAATGAAATTGATGTACTATATTTTAGTTTGATAATGTATTTTATTTTATATTTTGTATTTTTAGGGGATTTTATGGTACTAAATTATATTTACGCTGTATTTATAATCCATTTATTCACTTTTTGAGCATAGACTTGAAAATTTTATTTCCAACTTAAACTGTCGTAAATCCTAAATATAATGTCGTAAAAAGTCATATAATGGAGGTCTATGGTCACCATCTCAAAGAGCGTGCACAGAAAAGTCCAAATTAAACATAATTTAATGACTCGTAAATGTAAGTACACATTGATGGCCTAAGACACCGAAACGAGCGGTTTGTGTGAGAAAACAAACAGTATATATATCGTTTTACTTCTTGTAACCACAGCCACGTCCAAGTGATCTGAGGGCGCGGGCGCTTTGGCTCTGCGCAAGCGCCGGAAGTGATCTTGCACACAGTTGCGAAAAAATTAACAATGTCCGTTCGTCTTTCATTGCGATCTCCTGTATATCTAAATATGTTTAGATCTTCACAGTGAAAGGTAACACTTCCGAAAACAAACATTGTTTCCGTGTAAACAATGAGTGACGTACACGTGCGAGAGATCACTTCCGGCACTTTCCGGCGCTTGCGCAGACCGAAGCGTCCGTGCCCTCAGATCACTTGGACGTGACAGTGGCTACAAGAGGTAAAACAATATAAATGCTGTTTGTTTTCTCACACAAACTGCTCGTTTCATGTCTTAGGCCATCAATGTGTACTTAAATTTACGAGTCATTAAATCATGTTTAATTTGGACTTCTCTGTGCATGCTCTTTGAGGTGGTGACCATAGACCTCCATTATATGACTGAGACAAGAACAGTTTGACCTAAAAATATCAAAATTGAAAATACTGTGGAAACAAAGACACCTACATCTGGGATGCCCTTGAGGTAAGCTAAAACATACCAAAAATTAATTTTAAAGTGAACTATCCATTTAAATCAACATGTCCAGACAGTTATCAGCCCGTGGAAGAGATAAATCAGCTCGGACAATCTCACCTGTGATACTGAGCCTGAAGGAACTGGAACTCCTCTTTAATGCGGTCCAGAGTCTCCAGCACGGTGAACTTAAATGACTGTCCAGGCTGAAGAGGAACCTAAGGACAGCGAGAAAGAGAGGCTTAATAATCAGTAAACAGCCATCACTCTGTGCTGGGAGATTGGACTGGGTAAATTCATTTATCAAAAGTGACTCATTGAAATACAAATGAAAATGTGCTCCCACCACATTATCTTTGACCTTGGCCTCACTACAAACACTTCATGCATTTTTAGTAAGAGAGGAGAGAAATTTTGATAACAGCAGCACTTCTATGGGGTCGTGTTCACCCTCATTCTGCAAAGCTCTCACAAGATTTAACCCAAACTCTTGGTAGCCACAAATATGCCTTCCAATCTCAAGAGCAAATCATTAATTTTAGATAAGCAGCAACGAGTATGGCATGGAAATTGTGCAGTTAGATATTTCGAATTCAATTTATCCTTACAAAAATTCTATACAAACCTAGCATGTTGATCTCTACTTATTAATAATTCAGACTGATACTCATGAAGTAGCGTGTGTATGACACGCCAATTCGTATTTCCATTTTTGCCGTGCTATCAACACGCATAATCGCTTTTCAGCGTGTTTATGAACGCCGTTGACTTAACGTTACATTACTGTATATATAAATATATGGCTTACCTCAACCCCGTCCCTAAACCTAACTGTCACTGGGGTTAATGGCATTTATGACTGTTCCCTTACCATCCTAGGAGAGAAAAGATAGCTCCCCAGATGTAGATGTACATTTTGCTTTGTTTCGCTCGGACATTTGACGGCGTTTACAGACACGCGGAATGACGCCGACGTTAATGGCTTAGACATACACGCGGATAGCTCAAAATGCGTAGAGATAACACGCCACTTGACTTGAAAGTGGCGTGTATGCAAAAGTCATGATGTCATGTTGAATAATTACAGAAAATGCATTTCTTTACCTAAACCAAAAACTATAATGGTAATGCAAACAGTTCACTGAAAATGAATCTGAAATCTGAACGAACCAATTAACTTGATATTGACGTGAATCGGATCATGAACCAGTGTAGTCCGATTATTGAACAATTAATCTTATGAGTCATAGCGAATCAAAAACATACTGCTTGACCAGTGGAGTCTAATCCCAGAAAGAATGACCCCTCTTGATTGGTCTCTTTTTATTGAATCAAAAACAAACCACTCAACCCAAACTAATGACTCATAAGAGTTCATTATTTTAAGTGAACCAAAAGAGTACAGGCATACCTACTATATATTAGAATACAGTATGTGAAAACTAGTACGTCTAAATTTGCAGCATTCATAAACCGTAAAGTACCCAGATGATTTACTACTTCCAGTGAGAATCTGATGTATATCCGATGGATTAACTATCCCATGAGGCCACGGGAGAGGAGTTGAGAATGGCAGAGAAGCAACTGGTCACATGACAATGACAACATGACGGATGTAATATACGTCCGAATTTCACTCATACTACATAGAACCAGTGTTGGGGAAGCTACTCTGAAACTGTAGTTTGACAAGCTACAAGCTACTCGTAAGTTAAAGTAGTTTAACTACAATCAAGCTACCCATTTAGAAAAGTAGTTAGCTACACTACAAGTTACAATCAAAAAGTTCACTAAAATATCTCTGACTGTTTGTCAAAAGTGCAACAAATAGCCTACTACATTGCAAGAACGTAAATATGCATCCAACGTAAATTGCATGTAGAACATTTTCTCAAAAGATATCGATTGAACTTGAACAAATAAGGCCATGGGTAATTAACGTTAGTTGTTTCTCCATCCTCCAAATCTGCCGTCACATATGGCTATATAATCATAATATCGGTGTGTCAACACACTTCTGTACGTCAGTGAACCGTTAGCCGCAAGATGCGTGATTAAACAACAGGTGGCGGTAATGGCAAAAATGAGTTTGTAATCTAACAAGAAGAAGAATATCCTTGCATCGCGCTGATTCGTGCAGGCTTGACAATGTAGCTTTTGCTCGCGCTACACCGCTACTTGCTGCAAAAAGTAGTTAGCTACTGGAAAAACTACACTGTTTAAAAAGCAACTGAGCTACTGCCAAGCTACTGAAAATGTAGTTAAGTTAGTAGCTAAGCTACTTGTAGTTAACTACTCCCCAACACTGCATAGAACATACTTTAACAGTCACAGAGTTCTTTTTAAAATGCAGTAGCTACATAGAGAGTGTGCGATTATGGATACAGCTAAAGACTAGATTGATTCCTGAATGAATGACTGATTCTTCTGAGAATCAAAAAGAATTGCAGAGATTACTGAAACAAGTGTGTAGTACTCTGAATTGTTACCATGTTTACCACATCCAAACATAATCACTCTGAAAACATTGCATGTAGGCCCATCTATGAGCAAGACCTAATCTTTAATCTGATCCTCCTTCTCTTCCTCATTAAGACCTGAGTCCTTTCCTTTGCTATTTTTAAACACGTTTGCCATTCTGTCAGCTGCTTCCTAAAATGGCCGCCTTTGTCCTGCACTCCTCGGGCTTCCAGTTCTCTCTGAAGCTCGCTGTCCGGTGAGCGGCTGAAGATTGGCGGTTTCAGTAGGAGCTTAATTAGTCTAGACAAGCGAAATTCAATTAAATTTCAATTAGGCTGACGGTGGAGGTCAGACACTCGGTGAGCTTTCGAGTAATTAAGCTGAAGGAGAACAGCTGACTGGATGAGTTCAGTACACACCCCACACAGTGTTTGTGTGTGTTTAAGAGGGAGAGAGAGGGGGGCGAGCGAGCGGCATCATATCCCTACTGACCCTCAGTCATTCAAACACTTGTGTGTGTGTAGTAACTATCCCGAACGCCACACAACAATACTAGAGCCAGGAATAAAATATTATTAGAACGTTTAGAGGAAGTGTCTCATTTAAATTACTGTCACAATAGAATAATTTCTCGAAAATATTTCTGAGCAGAACCAGCTTCCATAATGCTGGTGTTGGGAATGGTTTCTAAGCATTTGCTAGGGTGTTGTGCTGTGTTGCCATGGTTTTTCCATGGAATTGGGCTAATTTTACACTGTCGTCGCAAGCTTTTTTAGTCCGCGGGATGAATCGAGAGTGTGGTGCAACACGGTTGACAGGCTGTTGCTAGGATCTTGTAAGGTGGTTGCTAGGATGTTGTGGTGGTTGCTGGGGTGTTGCTATGTGGTTGATAGTGTGTTGAGGGGGTTGCAAGAGCGTTGCTATGTAACTGTCAGTGTGATTGTATGCAGTTGCCAGGGTATCATTATACAGTTGCTAGGAACTTCCTATGCAGTTGCCTTCTTGTGAGTGGTAGCCTGGGCATTGACAGCAGTTGCTAGAGTTTTGCTCAAATGTTGTGGGTGGTTGCTAGAGTGTTGCTATGTAGCTGCCAGTGTGGTGTTTTGCAGTTGCCAGAGAATTATTATGCAGTTACCATATTGTGAGTGGTAGCCTGGACATTGACTGCAGTTGCTAGGGTGTTACTATGTGGTTGCTCAGATGTCGTGAATGATTGCCAGGGTGTTGCTATGCTATTGCGGGTGGTTGCCAGTGCATTGTTATGCAGATGCCAGGGTGGTGGTATGTGGTTGCTAGGGCGTTGCTGCACATTTACTGTACAGTTGACGTGGTTACTAGGATGCTAAGGGTGATTACCAGGGTGTTGCTATTTAGTTGCTCAGATGTTGTGGTGCATGCTAATGCATTTTCCAGAATGATGATAAGTGGTTGCCAGGATGTTGCTATACAGTTGTTAAGGTGTTCTGGGTGGTTGTTAGGTGGTTACTTACCGACCCAAGAAAAAACTGTCCTATCAGGTCAGTGATTTACATCAAAACAATGATAATGCGGAGTATTTTATGAGCAATAGTAATTAGCACTGCAAATAACAAACAAACAAAAACAAAGCATCTTTCTTTGCTTTTAGTAATAATAAAAATACAATACATGAAGAACAAAAAGTACAAATACATGCAGTACAAACATACATGCAAAACTTGCATATAAAAAAGAGCGTCTGTTTAGACACAACAGTGTGTGTCAGACAGAAGGAGGGGGAATCCTGAAATCCAAAACTGATCCAGTTAATCTGGACGGAGGGGGACAAGGCAGACAGCAAGCCATGTGGGACAGCAGCTAGTCAATCACAATTTAGACGAGCTGCAGCAGGCTAGCCTAGAATTAGAGGAGATTATCTTCTGAGGGAGGTCAAAGGGGGAGAGAGAGATGAGCAGATCCCATAACAATGGTGGGAAATGAAATCTCTCCCAATCACCCACACTGATCATCTCATATTTCACTGCTCGAGTTGCTATTTTGGATACTTAAATCGGCTTGAAGGAGGAACGACGCCGAAGAGGAATGAACTGAGACGAAAATGGAGCAGTTTTCAGCTCGCATCTTTGCAGACAGGCTGGGATGGAGACATCCATGAAATAATCATCCGCTGGTGAAATATTTAGTGCGAAAAGGCGCACGAATAGATGAGGATCACCAGAGAGTGGGAGGAAGAGAAGTGTCAGTGTGATCTCGGAGGATATGGGTGAATGTGTGAGAGCGTGTGTGTGTGATCTCGCACTCTAAAAACTCGTCTTTCTTTCCTGCCCGGTCCTGCAAGACCTTGTCTCCACAAACCGACTACAATTCCCAGGATACAATCATTTCGAGGTGCTTGAGTTCACCAGGTACACCTCAAACCGGCTCATTAAACGACCTGAGAGAAAGTCCTTCCACTTTTGCTCATCATATCTGAAGCTTTCCCCTGATCTTAAACCCTATTGAATGCTGGACATCGGGTGGCTGCTCAGGACTATATCTCACTGACAATGCGGCTCTGGAGTGGCTCGCTTTGTAAGGCAGAGTAAAAGCCATCGCTGTCCAATACTGGATTAGGAACCGTGGATTGGCAGGCAGAGAAAACACCTTTTATATTTAGTAAATCAGCAATGGATTGAGCTAAAAAGAAAGAAAGAAGTCCTTATATTTGTGTTTCCGACCAACACAAAAGAGAGACAATAAAAAAGAGTGTGACGATATGAAACCAAGTTTAACATCCAAATGTGGCCAGAATAAAAACATTTATTAAAACAATACGGCAGTGAGTAAAAATGAGCAAACCAGCTCAAACTATCAGCTCATTAAATGAGCATATGTGAATTTTGTGGCCATGGAACTTGGCCACATTTTCACTTGGCCATCACATCAGTGCAACAGAAAGATGGCATTCACTCTCAGACATACACACACACACACACACATGCAATAACACACTAAAAAACATGTATGAATATGGTGCAAATTCACACTTTGAATAAAACGTTACAGAAAATCAGAGAATGTATTGACTATCATAGCAGATATAAAGTCATGAAGTAAGGTTGTGTGTCCACCAAAGCGTTTTTCACGTGCCTGGCGTACGTTTTCAATTGTCTTTAATGGGAGCGCCGCGTTTTTAAACGCCATGAGCGTAACGAGGCACTGAGCATTTTTTTTTTCATGCTGAAGAGCTGAGCGCCCAGAGTTTTCTACTGTTAGCCGAGGGCTGAAAAATGTTCAACTTTGGATAAAACACAGTGCTCATCACAGTCACTTCTTACCCAGCCATCCAATCACAGTGGAGGAAGGGCAGGACAAAACCACACTGACCAACTGTCACAACATTCATTCTGTACAACGACATCAACCAGCAGAGCTAACCGAACAAAATGGATGAAAAATAATTTTTTAGTATGAAACAAATTATCTGCGAAATCAGTTACAAGTAAACTGTGCTGCGGATATTCTGTATCATAGCAACGAAACGTTCTCAACGGAAAAACGCTACGCCTACGCTATCTCACGACCAATATCATACGAATTCGTACGAGTGATTAAAAAGTGGCTAATTCGTACTAATTCATTCGACCTCACTCGTATGAATTCGTACGATTTGTCTAAACCCACGTGATGGTTAGGTTTAGGGGCGGGGGTCAGGTGTAGGTCATTCGTACGAATTCATACAAATTGGCCAATTGTACAGATTTAGCAAAAATCTTACTAATTCATACGAGTGAGGCCGTACAAATTGTTACGATTAGCCACCTTGTAAAATTCGTAAGAATTCTGCCAGAACGCTCTCAAGCGCCCAAAGCACGGCGTCTTCAGCAGAGCGTCTAGCGTTTTCAGCTGGATAAAAACGCTTTGGTGGACACACAGCCCACTGAAACATTTTTCAGGTGCCATATTTATTACCAGAACTAACTTAACGTTTAGTTTGATTACGAAAAATATTTTTTTCTTTAAATCGGTGCATTTTTTAGTGAATCAAAAACACATTGACTAATGTAATATAATTCGCAAATGACTCTTAACTATAGTACTGATTTAGCCAATCACAAATGTTCACTTCAACCAGATTAGCCCAATTTCCAAATAAATGACTCTTATTAGTCTATTGTTTTATAATGCAGAGCCAAGCATTGTCTAATGTTCCAAACAAATGCTGCCAAGATTTTATTTGGGGTGAATCACAAGCATGACCTTTTATTAGTCTGATTCTTGAACATTAACTTATGAGGCGACTCTTTTTAATGAATCAAAAACATTCAGCACAATAAGTATAGTCCGATTACCAAATGAATTAATCTTATTAACCGTTGTTTTAAGAGAATCACATTTCTGATTGAGCAGTTACTGGCTTATTCTGGCTCGCTCACTGAACCGCTTTTATCATATCTGAAATGTAAATGATGAAACGTTGATGACTGCTGAATTTTCTCTTTACGCCATCTTCACCATTAAATCATGAGTTCAGTAACCATAAAATATTCTCATCCTGATACAACACAAAAGCACCTGCCAAGAAAGAGCCATAAATCCACACACTGCAAACACAGGTTAGCGCGAGCGTAACTCGCCTCATGTGCTATGTGCCCGCTAACACACTCATATTACAGCCTCTTATTTGTATCGGGTTCTTGTTGTGTCAAACATATCCACAGACCTCCTGTGCAGACAGTTCATGTTTCTTACACCTCACACATGACATCTATGGACTTCTCACCCTTAAACATGGACTGAATACCAGCATTGCCTCTAGATTCTTAATATCCAGGCCTAAAAACAAGCAAGTGCGTTCTGTAACAGTCGGAAACTGAAGGTGTGGCTGCAGCGGATTATGAGCTTTCTCTGCCCAGTTTTTTTTTATTGTTATTGTTTTTGGCTCAGAAGCACGGAGGACTGTAAACCTCCTCATTCCACCTTCCAATCCCCCTGCTTCAGATAACACGAACCACAAAAATCCAGTGGAACCAATTACCAGTCCTCCCGATGCAGTTTGCCTTGCAAATCAGGCTTAACCCTTTCAACAGGCAGGTATGTGCAGACTCCAACGCATGCAAACACACTCATTTCACACTGATTGTCTCCATCTGATTTGCACTGCATGGTGTTGAACGGTTGAACAAAACCACTGATGGATCTACCTCTGACTAGTACAACTATGAGGTGTTCTAAGCAGTTCGAACTGGTTTTTCTAAGGTGTTTTGATTGGTTGGTCCAAGTAGAAATGAGTATAATCTTAGAAACAAAGGTTCAAAACGGGAGTTTTTAAACCATTTTGGGTTCCCCAAAGGATATTTCAGGGAACAGTTCTTAAAAGAACCATATTTTTTCTTGCGTGAAGAACACTATAATACTCTAAAGAGCTTTTCCACTATAAATAACCTTTTGTCCAATTAAAAGTTTCTATGGATGTTCATAGAACCACGGATGGTGGTAAAGAACCCCCATTTTTAAGAGTAAGTATGAGCAAAAGTAACAGTGATGCTTGGCTTAACTAGAATACTCACACACATGGACTTGATTTCTTAAAAGTTAGAGACCAAGAAAAGGTATAAGCACAAAAGGCGATGTTTATGCATGGTTACACACACAGACCTTTCTCACACCTTTTAACTGGTGTAGGTCATGTTTCACAGGCCATAAGGGTACAAATAAAACATCGCTGAAGATTTCACTGGTCCTTTGGAGTTTGTTCCCTGTATAATTATAACACACATTCAACCACTTTGGCTAGGAACCTCAGGGCATGTTGTATGTTTGTTAAATGAATTGCAATGGGTTAAAATACAGTAATAAACTAATAATAATAATATACATTTTTAAAAAAATCCACTGACGGTTATGTACTTACAGCTGAATCTCTCAAAGAATGTTTGGTCATATTCAATTCAGGCAAAATTAAATTAAAAAAAAAATAGGCAAAATAAAATGCATATTACTGTATTTTTAAATGTTCCGGTCATATCCAGGCAAAATTAAATAAAAAAAAATTAGGCAAAATAAAACACAGTAATAAACTAATAATAATAATATACATTTTTTAAAAATCCACTGACTGTTATGTACTTACAGCTGAATCTCTCAAAGAAATGTTCTGGTCCTATTCAGGCAAAATTAAATTTAAAACAATTAGGCAAAATAAAATGCATTTAAAGACAAAATATGTATGAAGTCTCATGAATAAATGCCTCAGTCAATTCAAAAATTAAATTAACAATGAACTCAATCAAAGGCAAAAATGATCCTAAAATGTTTTTTTTTACTTTAAATGTTAAGGTGAAATATGAACCTTTCTAGACATTTCTTGATAGTTTTTGTGAGATTCACCCTTACAACGGAGGTCTATGGGGCAAATATAACAACAGGCGCCAAATTAGTTTCAAGGGACCTTCATTCATTACTTAAAGGCTTCTTTGCTGAGGTGAAATGGACTTTGTTTTTAATCTAAATCTAGATTATCTTTTCTTCTGATAGAAACGAAATGGTTAAATGTCTATCATTCTGGATATTCCTTGATAGTTTTGTGAGCTTTACCCTTACAATGCAAGTACGTCTACAGGGGGAAACGTACAACATACACACTAAATCAGTCAAAGCACCTTTCATTCATTCATAAACACAACTGATGCCTTGTTCTTTCATGTACTACAAGTTTAGGCTTGTACGCTGAACCACACTTAAAACAGGCTGCAATGTACGGTAGATTCTTTAGATTCTAGAAATATCAATATACCAAAGACAGATAACAGATAACAAATAAACTTCCAACAGTGATCCCTATCCAGCCCCACCCACATATACACACCTAAACCACTCTAGATTTGCCCAAATTGTACTATGACATCTATTAGAGGGGGTGTTGAGAAAGGGTTATTACACAAACTAATAAAGACACACATTGTGTTTGATTCCTCCCACACAACTTTCTCCACATCAACTGGCTCTTGAGGACACCTGGGTGAAGCCGAATATGCGTATGTGCGGCTGAAAGCCTAAAGAGACGTCTCTCTTACATCCAATCACTTCATCTGTCCCATTTGTTCAGGATGTGGGAGAACGAGAGAGCGTAGCACTTACCGGGTGTCTGCCCTGCGGGTACATGGTCACCGGAGGGATGCCGGTTTGACGGCCGACGCGCTGACCCTCCGAACTCCTGTGTCCCCTCTCCACCAGGGACAGATCCGGATCGAGCTTGGGAACCCGGCTCGGTCCTTTCTGAGCCGCTGAAGGCTGTCAGCACATCTGACGAAGGGTCCTCCTAACACAGATCCACTTACTCACACTTAGACTGGATACCCCCCCCCCCAGAATTCCCTGATCGTTCCACTCCGTTCCTGTCCGGCTCTCAGTCCCCACAGACAGGGAGAAGCAGGGAATTCAGAAGAGATCAAGTCCAGCTGTCTTGTCCTTCTGCAAATGTCCCCAATAAGCAACAAAAACAAACACGATATCTCCATTCTGAGTGTTCCAACCTTGTAACAGTATCTCTAAACTACAGGGGCTTCTTTGCTGAGGTCTAAAAAGGCAAAGGAGAAAGAGGAACGGGCTTTGTTTTTAATCTAAATCTAGAGAGGAAGAAAAAAACAACACACAGGAAAGCAGGAAAGAACAGCAGGTCACTGGAAGATCCAGCAGGCTTTTCAGCAGCGAGCCCTAGACTGTAATATATTGTGCCTGTTGGCTTCAACACAAACACGACAGCCTGCTCAAGCTGCACTTAAGGTGGACCAGGCGAGATAGATAAAGGATAGCTTGACGGAGAGATAGAGACAGAAACAGATACTCAGTACATGCACACAAACAAATATACATGACCGTTTCTTTGAACAGCCACAAGATTCATATCATCATACAGATAGACCTATAGGGGAAAAAAACACAAATTAGATATCTCAGTAGTGTTTCCTAGATTAAATGGAGAGCACATTTAATGAGTGTCCTGCTTATATTTTTCAACTTAAAAAAAGCACTTACCGAAATAATCTCTCATCTTTTCTAAAGCAGATCTCAATGTCTACAAACTGTGCTCAGATTCCTTAAATCTGCAATAAAAAGAGATTTCAATATGCACTCAAATATCTTCATCATCAAATATTCCTTATTCTTAGAAGAAATATAATTTCAGAGACAAAATTCATACTTCAGTGAGGTTTTACTGAGATCTCAAACAAGTCTCCTGAGAATTGAAAGAGCAAACTATGCAATGAGGTTTGCCTCAAGGGGAGAAACAAATCAGAAAACAAAGGGAAGTGACAGAAAGAGAATGGGAAAGATTTCAATTTGTCAGCAATTCCCTGTGGCACCATGTCCAACCTCATATTTGCACATACGCCTCTGATAGAGGAGCATTTATCTGCCCTTTGAGAAAATAAACTTGCAAATTTAGATGTGTTTGCAATACTCACGTCCTTGATTTATCCAGAATATGTTCTCTTCATTTGTTAGTGTGACACATCAGCAAATTTCAGTCATCCCTACCATGTTCTCATCTCTTCATCATTATCGTTCTCCTCTTTCATGTGTGATCTCAGATGTGTCTCTTGTTAGTCATCCCTCTGTCTGCGACACCTCTCAGGTTAGGTATTGCCCTAATCGCCTTTATCTAATTGTGCGGATTCAAAGGGTAATTATTCACACGAACTCTCTCTCTTCAACCTATTACTGGACTTGTGATGCTGGATGAGAACAGACAGACTTCTGACAGTAATCTGCACTGGAATGGTTGGGCTTCTGAGTCCTTAAAATAAGATAAAAAAGGACAATTAGGGAAAGAAGAACTGGATAATGTATACAAATTGCTGTGTTTACAACTTATTCTGACATTTTGACATATTTTGCTCTTATTTATATCCATCAATAAACATGGTATAAATGGGTTTGTCATTCAAAAATGTACCTGTATGAACACAATTTCCCACAATTAATCAAGTTCAGCATCTGATTCACATTGATCCGAATCAGCACCAGTGGCAATTCGTTTTCAAACAATGTGATACAATATTCCATGCATGTAATTTCCAAATATACCATGTGTAACAATATTGCAACATATTTTATAAGTTGTATTTGTAGAAACTTGTAAAAAGCTTGTAAAAGATAAAGAGACTGCTAAAAATATAATTTGTCGAGTGTCCTGACAGCTTTCTTGACCAACTTCGTCTTATGTTTACATAAATATAAGCGAGAAAATATACGGAAATACGCACAGCAATATCACAGCAAAAGTCCCGTTGTATTTTATTTATTCTACTTATTTATTCGTGTTGTCGATATAAAACAAGTTATTTCGATTTTAAAAGAGTAAATTACACGAGATAAATCACATCCCTCACCTTTCTGCAGACCACCTTAAAACTTCGAGGCTGTGGAGCACTCTCCAGTGGTTCTCTGATTGGCTGTAGCGATTCGACGAGCTAACCAATCAAACCTTCGGGGACCCACGTTGGTGCTTGACATCAGAGATTACAACGGACCAATTGCTGCGTTCGCGGCCACTGATTGGCTGCGGCCAGTGAGCAGCCCAGTCTACAGGGATTGTGGGCATTGAAGTTCCGATTATTCCGCGCTCCCGCCTCCAGCTGTCAATCACGCCGCAAAATGATCTGCTAATGATAAATGAGAAACGTGTAGCATCTAGTGATGACTGCCTTGAACAGTTACCGAAATAACAAATAAACACTCTCTTTATTCGGTGAGTCATAGTGGCTCTATGATAACATTGTAAATTAATTAGCAGATTGTTTATTATGATAATTATGAAAAATTCTGTCACCATTGTTCTTCTGCCATGTCTGTCCAAAACCTGCATGGCTTTTTTTTCTGTGAAACACAAAGGGAGTTATTATACTATTTCATTACCATGGTACCACAGTACTATTTTTTGCTATGGCTGCATAAAATTCACTGTAATATGGTAACATTGTTTGTAAAACAAAATTTAAAGCAATATACTAGCATTGTTACAGTGAGATGTGTGCATATGTAGGCCTACGTAAGCCCAATGAAAGGAAAGAGAGACGACCTTTGTCAGTGAGTATCGATTGCTGTGATAGATGGGGTCTATTCTTTAACTGAACTAAGCTGGGATAGCGAGCGAGCGCATCAGTGTGGCCCGGCCTCCCATCTCTCCAGTAATTAACTGAAGGCTTCACCTGTTGTGGCAGCTTGAATTAGAGTAACCGTCTCGCGCCATCAAACACCACACAGCTTTTCCTCAGTCATCTGCCTGTGAGCGTGTCATGAACTACAGATCTTTACTAAAGATGCTGCTTTTCTTTATTATTTTTTTCACATATCATTTTACAACACACAGACAGACGTTTAGCAAACATATGGCTATGCCAATAATAGTCCTACATTTAGACCAGCAGTGTGCCGATTCTTACCCCGGAAGGGATTATGCAATCAGGTAGCAGTTTCAAACAATAATTTGGTAAGGAGGCGAATTTCGATCAGGGCAGTCTGAAGCATGGGGCGGGGCCCAGTGCAAGGTAGCGGAAGCGGGTCCCCCTCTGTCCGAAAGCGTTCCCGAAGGTGGGTACCGTCAGAGACTATTTATATAGAGACATGCCACTTCCTCAATCCTTAATACAACTATTGGCACTTTTCCACTGCTCGGTACGGCTCAGGTACGGTTCGGCGCGGCACGGTTCGGCTCGCTTCGCTTTCCACCGCGTGGTACGACTCGGCTCGACACGGCACAGCTCGGTTCGCTTTAGCGCGGTTGCTTTTCCACTGCAGTTAGTATCACTTTAAAGTGGGTGGGATTATAGACTGTTCGATAACAGCGGTGGCTGTTACTGGCTATTTAAATCTAGCGGGTTGGTTTCTCGTGTCGAATGTCTATTGGTCGCAAATACAATGACACCAGTAGTGATGATTCTGTCTGACCAATCAGTGATCTGCAGTGTTTCACGGCACATTTTAGTACCGGTACAATACGCTTGGAACCTCAACAAACCAGGTACCATTTAAAGCGAGCCAAAGCGAGTCGTACCATACCATGCAGTGGGAAAGGGCCACAAGTGAGCCGTACCGAGCCGAGCCGTCCCGTACCATGCAGTGGAAAAGCGCCATATATAGGAAAAACCTGTAAGACCAAAGATGGCAGTTTTATGCACATGCCCCGCCCCTCCCGCTGGAAAGCCAATCGTCTGCTTTTAACAGTCAAGCCGGGAAACTTTTAAGCATATCGTCTGGTTCCACCGATGCTGCGCACAGTTGAGGTTTGCGACAGCGGAAAATATGTTACGGTTTTAAAGGCGGCAGATTTGATATGTGTTAGTTGTGTAAACATCCGACATCGCAAGTCTCCCGGAAGTTTCGGGAGTCTCCGCAGATTGATAGCGGCTCCCTGAGGACCACAAATTAGTTCAGAATCTCCCGGAATCTAGAGCGAGCGAGCAGTACGCGCATGACAAAGAGCGAGAGAACCCTTGCACATGCGCAGTAAAGGTATTACCTGTCGGGAAAAGGCATTTTAAACCTTATTTTGGGGCAAAGTCATCAGTCATTTTTCAGCGATTTTAATCATATTTTATCACTGTTTCTATACAAGCAGTTTTTATGTCCCGGTGATCAGTGGAAGCGCAGTTCTCAGTCTCTGCCCATTCATTTAGATAGGAGTCTGGTCTTGTTAGTCTGAAATAGCTGCCCGGAGGCGTTGCCAGATGGGCGGCCGAGTGGCATGACTTGCCTAAAAGGACTTTGGTACCGACGGCCCCCTCAGGTCCGTTCGGCGCGAGGCCCTGTGCACTGCCCTGGATGCGTCTGTTCTTACTGGTGTTCACCGAATTTTAGAAGGTAGCTACTCATGCGATCAGGGATTTTCACGTGAGGACACAGATTCCGGAAACAGGTTCAAGTTTGTCACCCAGATTCGCCAAGTTGACCAACAGACAACTTGGTTTGAAAGTGACTTCTGTACTTCATACATCGATACACCACAGACAACAGACACTCACTACGTTTACATGCAGCCAATAACCCGTTCAAAACGGAATATTAGTAGTCGCAAACCCGGTCACAAACGGCCATGTAAACACCGCCAAAAACCCGGATTTTGAAAAAACGGGATATTTTACCTGGGGTACCCCTTTTCTAACCCGAATTTTTGGTCATCTAAACACCTCTCGGCATATCCCCATAGTGATTTGTGTTCTGCGCATGTTCTATTCGCAAGGAATCTTGGTCTTCTGAGTAGAGAAACTTCTCGGCACATACAAAAATCCGCGTGCAGTATACCGGAAGTAAACCTGGCAAGAACGAGCAACATACTTTGGAGCGAGGTCAGTAACGTTACCAGCATCAAAGCGCAAACAAAAGCAATTCGATATCTGCCCCGAACTATTCATTATCCGCGTGCTGCTGTTGTTGTTGTCTTTGGATACAGGAAGAAGAATCATAAATGATCCATATTGCATCTTAAAGTTGTCCGTACCAATGAGACGCTAACCGTGCACCGCTATTTACATCGGGATATTGCATTTCCATTTAAATTGGTTATTCCTAATGTTTCAGAAACCCAAATAGTGACCTTAACCCGACCATAATCTGAAAATTGGCTACATGTAAACGTAGTACTTGTAAACCTACCATAATTAGACATGGTAAAAGTAGTATACAAGCAGTTGTGAATTCAACATTAGTGTTCTTTCAGACTTTGCAAGGTTATTGAAATCCATCATGCCACAAACAACTAAGCAAAAAAAAGTTGCTCGGTCAAATCCTCAATCATGCATTTTGGCCTCAATGAAAACAATGAATAAACCATAAAGTCCTAAATCTAACTAGGTTTCCATGCTTCTGAAGCAAACGATATTAAAAACGTTGCTGTATTTTTTGGTAGAATCGCCATTTTGTGATGTGAACACATCTGACGTCGTAATTACAACTTGCAAACTCATAAATACGAACTTCCCTTGAGGACTTGAATGCAGCACATAATGATTTCCACTAGCTACTTATAACCTTGCAGTTACAGGAAATAGAGGACGTTCAACATGAATTATGACCGATCCTTTGCTGTCCTAGAGGGTGATGGAGCTGAGTGGAAGATTTTGACATTGTGAGACACATTTGCAAATTGTATCATTTCGGAGACTACAAATGAAAGTGAACGTACATCAATACGTATTAAAATCATCATAAAATAGCATTTGTAATCCATTTACTTTTGTAATATGATACAAAGGTAAAACAGGATATTCAACGAAGGGAAGAAAATAGGACTTTATCCAACGAAAATTGATTGGACTGTGAGTGCTAAGGTCACACATACGTTATGTTACCTAAAACAGTAGCCAAAAACTCTTATCTAGTTTTGGCTAATTATCATGAACCAATGGCCTAGGTGACGTTTAAAAGCAGAGCAAGTAATATTACATTTATTCTTTACAAAAACATGCACAATATGAGTAGGAACATTTATAAAGAAAGAAAATAGGGTACATTTTTGTGTGAATGTGACTGCCGTGAACAAAAACGGATGCTGAATATGTCAATGGACACTCAATCTCGGCTGCGTTTCTAATTTCTCATTCTCTTTCTTTGGCTTGCTCTGGTGCATTATGTAAGTGTAAAAAGCACTGTGAAGAACAAAGGTTCTTGTGACCAGATGTAGTGTGTGTGTGAGAGAATGGAAAGAGCTTGTGAAAGAAAACAGGGTTTGTGAAATAATCAACAGAATGAGAGAGAGAGGAGAAGAAAGATGAAGAGAGAAAGTGTATGCGCTCTGCCTGAGGGCCAGACAGTGCGAGTAAACACTGAAAAATTCCAGATAGCGTGTTTTGAGAATCCAGAGGGAATTTGTGGTTTAAATGGCCTAAAAAACAGCTCGGCTTAAACTCATAGGGGAAGTGAATTAACAGGCAGAGAAGAGGATTTATGCGATTTGTTATAGGCACATGTTTCGGTCTGAGGACACGACACAGCATGCAGCAAACAAAGGCAACACACACAAGTTACGAACACAACCACAAACAATCCAGATCTGATTCAGTCTGATCTGCAATAATAATTTGTAGGCCTACATGAGGTACCCCAAAAAACGAGCCGTAATAAAACACTTAGTCTCAGTTGCTTTGTGCCAATATTCCCTCTCCTCCAGGATTTGAACATAATCAGTTACATCCTAAAATTGTAGCTGATGTGCCCTTACGGCCTCAGACTCCACAACCCTGATTTCTTTCCATTAGTGGGTCAATGCGGCAAGAAGCACCAGACTTTTATTTAGGACATGTTTTACTTTCCCATGATCCCCTCTGAGATCCAGCCTGCATTGAGAGAAAGTGAAAAATGTACAGAAATATGTATAAAGGCTGTAAACATTAAAGCAGACCATATATTTATGACCTATTTTAGTGGTTTTAGTATATTTGATTCACTGTTTGATAGTTATAGCCTTTCAAATGGATCATATAGGCCAACACATACATAGGCCTACAAAGTTTTTTGACTGTCTTCTGGGAGTTTCTTATTTTTTTTTAGACTAGTTGGTTACAAAACTTATTTTTAAACATCAATCAAATTAAGGCCCGGATCCGCATTTGGCCGCGAGTGTGCAAAGACGAGTTCTCTCGGAATTTGTTTTCAAGCTCTCGCGGACACAAAAAATGGACTAGAGTAGAGTTGATGGCTTCATAGGCGCTTTTTAAATCAATCTCGAGGGTAACTTGATGTAACCGATTGGTCTGCGCACAGCGCCACTTCAGGTCGAACAGTCCCAATGTGTGCAGATATCCCAAACCCTCCTGATGACGAAAATTACCTCACACATGGACAGTGCACGGGGTCAGACCGTTGCGCAATGCGGACAGCGAAGTATAGTTTGAGCTTTAGACGTCAAGCAATTTCCTACTAAAAATAATTTTAAAATCACCATGGTAAGCCTATAGGCTATAGCAGGGGTGTCAAACTCAGTTCCTGGAGGGCCACAACCCTGCAGAGTTTAGCTTCAACCCTAATTAAACACACCTGATCAGCTAATAAAGTCCTTCAGGCTCATTTGAAAACTGCAAGTGAATTGAGTTTGACACCCCTGGGCAATAGGCTACTATGGATTTGGTGGAATTTCAGGTGTAAGGCTTGTCCGTAAAAATCAAGCTTCCGCTTTTACAAAAACAAGACTGTTTGAAATCGCCCCCTATAGGCTACCCTTAATATGGCAATATTTAAGGGAACATCCATTTGTAGTGGTGTCCGCAACCATAGTGTACTTTATCGCGTGCCCCTCATTTCAATCCCGATGTACGCTTAGAATACCTATTCTGCTCTTGCTTTGAATGGGTTAGCGTAGCAGATAGCTAACATAAGACCCATTAAATAAAGACCCAGGAAACCTGGAGTAGAGAGAGGCCTTTTCAGTAAGGATCTTATTCTTCCAATTTTATAAAACTGTGAAAACATAATAACATGGCATTACAAACTGCCCATATATACATGTGCATGAAAATGCAACTCAAGTCTAACATATATAGCTATCCCATAAGAAAAATGAGCCATTACAAAGAGACTTGCAGGACTAGTGAGCATTTAAGCTAACATTAACATGGATGTCTATGGAGAAATGCTAATCGCGATTAGCATCTATTAATACAACATACATATTATGCTAAAACGGACAATACTCAAAGAATATAGCAAAGTAGATATACTTTTACACAGAAAATACTTACAGACTTAGACCTTCAAAAACTGCTCTAAGGTAGAGAAAAGAGTAACTGCTGCGTGACCTCTCAGTAGACCAGAGTGAAAAGCAAACAGGGAAAAACAACGGCAAGAGAGGAGGGACTAAATATGAGAACTTAAATGCAATATGACTTTACACCACTAGATGTCTCTAATGCAACACAAAGGGGGCAGAACAAGACCCATAATGCACTGTGAGAGTCGCACACTGAGGCTGCATCCGAAATCGCGTACTATGTGAGTAGGTACTATATTTAAATAAGAACGTACTTCACGGACGCTGAAAAAGTACGTTCTATATAGTGTGAATACGGGTAGTATGAATCAGCCGGACGCACTACATGCGCCATGTTGTTGTCGCATGACATACGCTGTCACAAAGTGCGAAAATTTAAAGAGCCCATTCCACTGACTGCAACAACTGTTTTTAGTTCGCGCTGCTCTGTGATGCGCGTTCGTGACTCGACTGTTTGAACTCGTTTAATAATCAAAATGAACAAATCTTTTTTCATGTTATTTGGTTCATTCAACGAACGAAATGAACAAGTTGACTCGGGAAAAGATTCGTTCATTTTGATGAACGAGTTCGAACAGGAGAGTCACGACGCGCATCACAGTACAGAGCAAGGCGACCATTTGAGCTTATAAATCTTAAACGTTATTTATTTGTTAAAATGAGCGATTGTTTCGCTTGATAAGACCCTTATTCATCGTCTGGAATCGTTTAAAGCCCTTTGAACAGTTTGCACTGAAACTGTATTTTGGACCTTGAATCGTTTGGTTCACATTGAAGTCCATTATATGGAGAAAAATCCTGGAATGTTTTCATCAAAAACCTTAATTTCTTTTCGACTGAAGATAGAATGACATGGATATCTTGGATGACATGGGGGTGAGTAAATTATTCAGCAAGTTTTTTTTATGTAAAGACTTAGGAAGGCGTGCAATAAAGCGTTGGAGCTCAACAAATCTAATCTTCATCTGTATGGAGGAGAGCACTGAACATTCTGCAAAATATCTTCTTTTGTGTTCCACGGAAGAAAGTAAATGATACTGGGTACTTAATTTCAGCCATGGTATTTTTTTCGTTCAAGAGGTTTTACAGTATAATGTAGTGTTTGTTGTTCTAGTTGTTGTTTTGAAGGCAAAATTGGGCAAGGAAAGGATCTTGAAAAAACAAATGAGATGAAAGTTCTCTCTTCGTGCGCAGCTGCAGAGAGGTCTGGCCAGTTGGCATGATGCCCGGCCCATGTCATGCCAATTAAGTTCATCAGCTAAAAGTCTTCCATCTGGGAATGCCTCCTGTTACAGACAACATTAACCCGTCTCGGAAAACACACAGGATATAAAAATTCCTTCTCCATTTTGACTCTCTTTCTCTTCCACCTTATTGATTTCCATTTTTTCCTCTTCCAAGCGATTTAGTTTTCTTTTGGTTTGATTCCAGCATTAACCTTTATTGTTTGCAACCATGTTGGATTACAGTGGTTTGTGGGTATGTGCAATGGGCTATTACAGATCACAATCCAGCTAAATAACTCCATCTGCTGGGAGCCTTGAATTAAAGAGGCAAATCACAATTACAAGAGCGTTCGACATCAGCCATTTAACGGATATTGTGAGGAAACTAAAGCTTGAATGTACTATACCACTGTGCAGCTGCATAACACAACATAACGTTCCCTTAGTTTGGCTTTCAATCGACTAACACTTGAAAAGGAGACGTGGGTGCGTGGTGGCCACGTTTAGAGATTTTTTCTGCTCTTGCTAATTACAGAGGAACAGAGTGACGGAGTTAGGCGTGACACAAAGTTTTACCTAATGAGGACATGAGCACATTCACGTCGACTTGCATGAGAATTCAACGCTGGCATGTCTAGGCGTGCAACAAAGTTGACTGACAAGTGGGAGTGAAGATATTGTTTACCGTCAAACACAACATTCACTCCCTCTTTCTCACTATTCTCATCTGTCAAGTCATTTTTCAAGTCTCTCTTCATCTATCCTTCTTTCCCCCAATGACCTGTTCTCCGCTGGGCCCTTGAGGGCCTTCTGCTCCAGCTCTGGCTGATATATCACACTAAATATTGAATGTATAGTGAAACTTTTGAGCGTAGGATTATAAATCACATTTGATATTCGGACAGTCTACGCAAACATTCACAAGCTGCTCTGTTGGATTGCGTTTGTCACTCATTCACTCTCACGCGCTGCATACCGGAGTGTCAGGTAAGGAAATATCAGACGATAAAAAAAGATAACCTCGGGCACTGCTTTTGACTGACTGCTATTCTGAAAAATGAAGGCATGGAAAGTTCAAGTTAGGCTACAAAAATAAAGACTTTTAAGGATTAACGTTATAATTTCCCCTGGGATTTATATATGTAACCAGGGGTGTGTATAATTACTGTACAGTTCCTGAAATTTAAAGTGCACAAATAAACAGTAAGGGTTCGTATTAAAGTCTGAAGGTTACTTTCATCAAGCTTAAAAGTGTTTTACTCTTCACCTTTAATCAAAATTACAGGTCTTATTGTGAACATTGCATTAGTGCATGTAAAAAAATTCAACTTAATAATTTTTCATCAAAATATAATAATTCTATAACAACTTTCCATTTTGGTTGATGTCACCAAACATATTTTTTGTCAAGTATAAATCACTTTTTAAATCAGATCATATTACATTCATACATGCACACTGTAAAAAATATATGATTAATAAGTTGACAACATTTTGACTTTTACTCAAAGCAATTTTTTTTTGTTATACAAGATTCAACTTCGTACTTTTGTCAGTTTCATGTAATTTGAGTTGAAATTACTTAAAGGTGCCGTATGGAATAATTGAGGTATAAATATCCAGAAAATGAGCTACACGCATCAAAAGAATGAGAAGAAATAAGTGCAATGATGTCATTAAAAAACTGAAAAGTTATAGTGCTGCCAAGATATAAACATAAATTAGCATGCTAAATTACTAGCCCCGGCCCATCAGGTGTCGTAATACCAGTTTCGGCCATGGGAGGCGGTATGCAGGCGTGCAACATTACCATGAGCCAAACTGCAGTACACGAGTAAGTCGCGCCGGCTTGTGTGCGAGTACTTGAACCTGTCCTGATGTCAGTCGTGTGGAAATACAGCCCACTACTACATTTCAGTTCAAGGAAGAGTTAAAAAAAAATTATTGGTCGACATTATGCATGAGGAATACATTTTGGTAAGTTGTAGCATACTGTATCTTTCAACAGTGTTCATGTTCTTTTTCCATTAGCTAGTAGAGATGATCAGTTCACGTGCAAGGGATCTGTGGTGTAACATGTACATGGGCCAAAACGGTATTTATTGTTTGAATTGCGTAATAAAATTGACAGAATCCGAGAGCTTAACTAAACTGCTTCCTAAGTGTCAATTTTGTGTGTCACGGTGAATTCGTGAGAGTTGGCAGCTCTGAATGGCGCTAGCTTGATCAACATCAGCGAATGCTCTCTGTCAAGTTAATTCAAACTAACAAAAGTGTAATATGAACAAAACGAATACCGTAAACTTAAAATAATTGCCCAGGCATTTATTTTCCCATATCAGTCGAAATGCACCAGCTTGTTTTTGAGACAGGACTGTCTATGAGACGGTCTTCATCATTTAGTATTGAGATGTTGTTCATTGAGTCTCTGAATCTCTAAAAATCTCCAAATGCTCCACGTGAAACTGCGGTCTTCCAACATTTTACAATCGTGTCAAATTATTTGAATAATATGTGCGAGAAAGACAGAGCAAAACAGCGCTCGATTGTGTTGTTTGAAGACGTGAGAGTGCGCGCGGCCGCGGCACAACTTAATTTCTGGAGGTACACTGCCCCCATCTGTTATGGAATATGGAATTAGATTTGATATGCAAGATGGCACCTTTAAACAACCAAGTAGATTGTACTTAATTTAAGGCAGCAACTATACCCATAACCCATTTTGTTATACAATTTGTACATATTACATCCAAGATGTAATTGTTAGCATGATTCAGTTAGCACTGTGAGGTAAATGCCTTCAACATAGTATACTATACTATATATAAACATAAGAAACAGAAGCTTAATGTGAAGTGTACAGAATCGGCTAAACCATTCCGACTTGGCCAGGCTCTCTCGTCTAACTCAGAAACATTACAACTCCAGGCCGCCTGTGACTGCGACACAACCACTCTCAGTGGTGTAAACAGACCACACAATGACCACATGCCATCAACCCAGCCTCTGCTTATTGGTGGTAGCAAAAAATGCAGCCTTGTGGGAAACCATTTGGATGGAGAGGCGAGGTTGAGGCGTCCAGTAGGGGTTTTATTCAGGCCCATAAGCCCCTCCCATTATGATTAAATTTGGCACATGAACCGTACCGGTCCAGTAAAAGTTACTCAGGCATTTGTTGTATCAGTGTTGCGCACCATCTAGAATTGAGAATGACTCGTAAATTGCAATTCAGAGAAAGTTGGGAAAGAAGTGGAGATGAGTGACAGAAAAGGTGTAAGAAAAGGAACAGAGAGAAAGGTGAGAAAGAGTTGAAAAGTTGAAGCAAAGACAGACAGAGGCAGACGGAAAGAACAATATGGGAAAGAGTGACAGATCAGGAGAGGAAAGGATGGATAGATTGACAGCAGACGGGAGAGGGAGAAGGGCAAAAGGGCAGTATTGTGCTGGTAGCCCGAGGTGTTTTCCTACTTCAGACGCCTGATGGATGGAGGAGGCGGTAAACGAATGAATAAAGAATGAGAAATTCAGATGAAAGAGCTCTCCAGGAATAACAAGATTCTCCTCCATCAAAACATCCAGGCCGAGAGAGAGAGGGAGAAAGAGAGAGAGATGGATTATAATAGTGACTTGGGTGAAAAAAAAGCTCAGTTCAGTTCTGACTCCAGCTTACTACTAACTGATCGAGGATATTTAAAAAAGATTTTATCCAAATTATGTTCTCACCAGTCATGCTGTTCCTTTCCTCTGTTAAATATGGGTGAAATTTTGAAGAATATTCATACAACAATGAAAGCAAACAATTGATTGGTGAAACAGTGATTGGTGAACTAAGTAACTACACCTATCCATTCCTCAGGTGTGACAGTCAGGGCTACTAAAAGTATCAAAGGTATCATAAAAGTAGCCTAACTAACTAACTCACTAACTAACTAACTCACTCACTCATTATCTAACTAACTCACTCACCAACCAACTCACTAATTAACTAACTCACTAGCTAACTCATTAACTCACTCACTAACTCTCATTAACTTACTAACTAACTAACTCACTTACTAACTAACTAACTACCGCACTAACTTACTAACTCACTAAGCTAACTGCACTCACTAACTCATTAACTAACTCACTAACTACACTCACTAACTAACTAACTAACTAACTCACTAACTAATAACTAACTGACTAACTCACTAGCTAACTAACTAACTCACTCACTAACTAACTTATCTAGCTAGCTAGCTAGCTCAGCTAACTAACTAACTAACTAACACAACTAACTAACTCATTAACTAACTCACTAACTAATAACTAACTTACTAACTAACTAACTAACTCACTTACTAACTAGCTTACGAACTAAATAACTAATAACTAACTCACTAACTAGCTAACTCACTCACTAACTAACTCATTAACTACTCCACTAACTCACTTACTAACTAGCCAACGAACTAACTAACTTACTAACTAACTCACTAACTAACTCACTAACTCACTCAACTAACTACCTCAGCTAACTAACTAATAACTAACTTAGTAACCATACTCAGTAACTAACTCACTAACTAACTCACTCAATAACTCACTAACTTACTCAGTAACTAACTAATAACTAACTCACTAACTCAACTCACTAACTAACTCACTAGCTAACCAACCACCTCACTAACTCACTCACTAACTAACTCACTAACTCCGATCCATTCAGAGTGACACAGTCAAGCTTCTAGGACAGAATTGTATCATAAAAGTAATCTCAACCAACTGACCAACCAACTGACCAAACGATGACAATCCATCCATCTATCAAGCTCCAAAAAGGACAAAGAAGTTCGGCAGAAAGATTCAAGCTTTTATTAGGATAAGACAAATATCCTTAAGGTCGACTAACTTACTAACTAACAAACATCTATCAACCATTCAAGATGAGGAATGGTAGTCCTTATAAAACCAGACAAGTCCATGCAAAAGTACCCTTTCCAACTAATTAACCAGCCAACTAACTAATATCTTCCTATATAAGACAGAAAGGGACATAAAACAATCAACCAACTCCATTAGTACGCTAACCAACTAGACGGCGAACTAATTTATCCATTAAGGATTTGGAACAGAAAAGTACTCATTAAAAATAGTTGAACTAACAAACTATGCATATAATATAACATATCTGACCTTACCTTGAAACATTTCTACTTGAAAAATAACCATGTTCATCTAAAAATGCATCTTAGCAAAACCAACCCCAAAATAGCAGTTACCTTACTAGTGCATTGTGGGAATTCATTTGATTTCAGACCAGGTATATTTTAAGGTCATATACTTCTCTCTGCAGCCTGATTCTATTGTTCTAGGGATTTTTTTTTTCCGAGATAAATGCTCTCAAATCTCAGAGCTGTCTGCCAGGATCGTGCTTTCTATTTGCAGGAGAGGCAGAACGGGGAGAAGGAGGGAGTGGATGGATGGAAGGACGGATGAGAAGAGTAGAAGGATTAGAGAAACAGTCTGACAGTCCTTCTCTCGAATGGTTCAATTCTGCAAGCAGTGAGTCACACGATGAGAGAGAGAGAGAGAGAGAGAGAGAGAGAGAGAGAGAGAGAGAGAGAGAGAGAGAGATCACAGGACAAGAGGGTGAAAACAAAAATGAAGATTAAGATGAGTGCTCTGGCCACCGCCGGAAGAAAGAGGATGAAAAAGAACAATGGGATGATGAGTCTGGCGTGAGCCTGAATGAAATACTGAACGAGAGAGAAAGGATTGACGGCTCACATGAATAAACCAGAACAGAAAGTGTCTCCATTATCAAGCAGTAAGACAGAGAGAGAGAGAGGACAATCATGATTAATCAACAGCCTCTCGTTCTTTTAATAATCACCCTTTCCGCCCATCTCTCTTTCCACGCTTGACACAAGAAACCTGCCAACCTCAGCAGAAAATGCACTACGCAGTCAGTCACTATACAGACAAATCTCAAGAAATGGGTCAAGAACATGTCCATGTTATCCCATCCAGAAATGAAAAAATCTTAATCAAGATATATGTGTGCATCTATATATATCTCTCTATAATTATTACATAATGCTGATTACTTAACCAAATTAAATCTAAATCCAAATCAAACCAAAAGGCTGAGAAATTACCCCAAAAGATGAGAAAAGTATTTAAATACACATCAAAAAAGTAGCTAGAAAGAAAGTTTAATTTATTCAACATGGAATGTATTATGCAAACTTTTAGGCCATTTTTTTTTCTTTACAGATCTAAATTGGTATTTAGATATTTTCACACTTTATTGTGTCAGAAATGGCATGAATGCATTTGCACTGCAATTACAATACTGTAAAAATGAATATGAAAATGAATGCGCTTTATCTAATGAAAAATTGTGGCAACAGATTACAAACAATATTACTAATTAAATTGAACAAATTAGAATTGAGTATAAAATTAATCAAATTATTCTTTAAAAGTTAACCATTTAAAATGAGTAAAGTTTACACCAAAAAATTAAACAAAAATATCTGAATAACAGACAGATGTCAAAGATTAAAACAAACACCGATCACCATAATGGTGACTTAAATGTACACTTTTTTTGGTACGATTTACTCATTTTAAATGGTTAACTTAAGGAATTAATTTGATTAATTATAACTCAATTCTATTGTTAAATTGCATTAATAATATAATAGTTGCCACAATTTTTTGATTCAATAAAGCGCATTCACTTTTACAGTGCGAGGTGAATGGGTTTTAATTGGTTAGTAAAAGTATATTTTACTTAAAAATGAAAAACATGTCCATTAAAGCTGAAGTGTGTAATGTTTTCAGTGTCAGATTTTTTTGACAACTATGACAATTAAGCACAATTATATAATAAAATATTAGTTTATTGTTTTTTATAAATAAATTATACACAATTTAATAAAATGCAATGACATTTAATTTTATATGTTTTTATCACTATTTTATAGTAGCCTTTAATATATGTTGATTTAAATTAATTAGAATTTAAAATAAAATATGATTACTTTATTTCAAAGTATCTAATGAGAAAATCACTTAGTATTACAATCAATATATATATATATATATATATATATATATATATAAAAATTTATCATGTTGTTGTAATATACACAACTACATTAATTAATGGCACAGCAGATATTTTTATGGTGAATAAACACTTTGTCGGATGGACTGTATACATAGTAAATATATATTTTTAAAAAATTCTTCTTTTTTGATGGTTCTTTGATTTTGGGGCAAATGTAACCTGAACATCTATTTAATTTATCTAGTTTCTGTGAGATTCACCCCTACTCTTGCAATTTTATTTTATATTGTGATCCATTTTAATCTTTAAAGCTGGCTTGATCTCATTCCGTCTCTGTAAATTGATCACAACAGCTTTTAAGCTTTAAACCATTGTGCTAAATGCGAGAAAGTGAAGCGAAAAACAAAACCCTGCCTTTCTGACAGCGTTCTGACAGAAAATAGGGCACTTTCATATTTATTTAAGCACTGAGCTCAGATCCAGAGAAATCCTGTGAGAGTTTGAGAACAAGAAATGAGAGAGAGAGAGAGAGAGAGAGAGAGAGAGAGAGAGAGGAAGGAGGACAGCCGCTCAGTACACAGAGACAAGGGCAGACTGTCATTCAAAAACCACAATCACGAGGGAGTGTGTGTACCAGAGAGACGCAGAAAAAAACCCCACACAGATCACACTGTCACATTTAGATATGACTGAGAGCTGACGGCGGCTTGTGAAACCAAATCAGGCTGAGCATCTCCAACACCCTGATTAAAACATCATGATGTCTGGATTTCACAAATAAACACGATTCATAACAGGAAGAAAAGCCATCCGTGTGTTACTGTAAAGGAAACTAGACTGACATAAAGACTAATTTTTCAATGAACAAAATCCAGAGGGGGTTTGATCTGAAGTCAAATATAGATGTCATTTTAGTAAAACATCTGGTTAGCCACTGTGAAGAGTTTCTCTCTCAATGATTCTGATCAGTGCTATAATTACTCTACTGGCAATTCATTATTTATGATAAAATAATGATTAGAAGCATTTAAACCCAATTAAACTTGAGAGGTGAAAACATCTTGCTTTGTTTGTTGAATACTCCGTTCCAGAATGGTGCGAAAATACTTAAATTATTTGCAATATAATACATTTTTGTTGCAATATAATTGCATTTTGTTTTAAGAAACAAATGGTCATGACATCGATTATATATGTATGTATGTATGTATATATATATATATATTTTATATATATATATATATATATATATATATATATATATATATATATATATATATATATATATGTGTTGACATTAAAATTGGTTCCTCACTTATTACCGTAACGCAAAATAACAACAAATTACTAACTTTATATTGTATTACAGTAATGAAAATTAGTTTTTTTGTTTGTTTTTTTGCTTTTGTCATAATTTTTTCCCCTCAAAATGAACATGAACGGCACAAAAAAACATAATGTTTTTCAGCTAAATGGCATATGAACTAGTTGTATGATGTTTTTTTTTCATTTTGGTCCCCATTGACTCTCATTGCATGGAAAAGGGCAGCTTTGACATTCCTCAAAACATCAACTTTTGTCTTTCACAGAAGAATAGTCAGTCAAACAGGTTTGAAACAACAGGAAGATTCAATCGTCATTTAATTACCCTCATGTCGTTCTGAATCTGCATTACTTTCTTCAGCAGAACACAAAAGGAGATGTTTAGAGCTTTCCCATTTAATGAAAGGGAATGGTGACCACAAAATTAGTTTGTTTTTTTGTTTTTTTTTGCTTTTGTCATAATTTTTTCCCCTCAAAATGAACATGAAGGGCACAAAAAAACATAATGCAATTACCACAATAATACAAATACAATAGTAGTATATAAATATATAAAGTATTGACTTAATACAATTTGTCTTAAAGGGATAGTTCACTTTGTGTTTTAGCTTACCTCAAGGGCATCCAAGATGTAGGTGTCTTTGTTTCCACAGTATTTTCAACTTTGATATTTTTAGGTCAAACTGTTCTTGTCTGTCAGTCATATAATGGAGGTCTATGGTCACCACCTTAAAGAGCATGCACAGAGAAGTCCAAATTAAACATGATTTAATGACTCGTAAATGTAAGTACACATTGATGGCCTAAAGACATCAAACGAACAGTATTTATATCATTTATATACACAGCCAGAGCCACAAAGCGCCCGCGCCCTCGGATCACTTGGACGTGGCTGTGATTACAAGAGGTAAAAACGATATAAATACTGTTTGTTTTCTCACACACAAACCGCTCGTTTCGTGTCTTAGACCATCAATGTGTACTTACATTTACGAGTCATTAAATCATGTTTAATTTGGACTTCTCTGTGCATGCTCTTTGAGGTGGTGACCATAGACTTCCATTATATGACTGACAGACAAGAACGGTTTAACCTAAAAAATATCAAAACTGAAAATACTGTGGAAACAAAGACACCTACATCTTGGATGCCCTTGAGGTAAGCTAAAACATACCAAAAATTAATTTCAAAAAGTGAACTATCCCTTTAATTAAATTTTTTTTTAAATCTTTCAAATTAAAGCTGTTGGTAGATTTCCAAAAAATAAAATATAAAAATGAATACTTCCTACCTAATCCCAATCCCAGGACACAAACACAAATAAAAACATTGACATTTCTACATTGATTTGATTGATTTTATTTGTAAGGCACCAGAAGCATTTCCTTACTGCAGAAATTTACATTTATGTATAGTAAATGTTTATGTACTTTGTTTTAATATGGAATGAAGCTATTTTATAACACAATTATTTTTGCACTGTAGGTTGTACAATATACATAAAATTAGGAATTGAAAAACAAACAAACGAAAAGACTTTTATAATGCACAGAATGCTTACAATGCTTGTAAGAAATGGCAAAAGGCAAGCAATGAATTCTGGGAAGAGAGGGGCTGTTGGGGGTTCGAAAGAAGAAGGATGATGGGGCGACAACCTGCTCTCGAGTGCCTCACGAGTTAAGAGTCCTCTAAAACACAGACGTATCATTCAAAACTGACACGAAAGCATTCGTTTGCACATAAAGCTTTAGGTCTATGTATAACGTGCACATACGTACACCTGCGGCCCACCTTTATAGCAAAACACTTTGCATTTGGCTATTTTGAACTACTACTTTCTGTCCTTAAAAAGAAAAACGTCAACAGATTCGATTTGAGCATATGTAGCAAGCTACGAGAATAAATCCTGGCACTTCTATCATATATACACCGACAGAATCAAACAGAAAACATTGTACCAATAAACAATGTGAGCAGATTTGTTTTGAAAGCACTACAATATAATCTGGAGGCCTTTCATTTATGTATTTTTATGTTGGCACTACCATAATTTAATTGAAAAAATGGGAAAAATCCCATTAAGACAAGTTTAGAAAGCAGCTTCACTCCTTAATCCAATATGTTTTAAACTAGTGCTGTCAAGTTGATTAATCGGGATTAATAGCATCTAACATAAAAGTTTGTAAATATGTGTGTGTGAGTATATATATATATATATATATATATATATATATATGTATATATATATATATATATATATATATATATATATATATATATATAAATCCCACACACATACATTACATATAACCACTTCAATAAACCAATTTGAAATGATTTCGAGCTTTGTGACATTGCGCACTTATCCTGCTGAAAGTAGCCATAAGAGGATGGGTACATGGTGACCATAAAAGGATGGACATGGTCAGAAACAATGCTCAGGTAGGCCGAGGCATTTAGACGATGCCCAATTGGCACTAAGGGGCCTAAAGTGTGCCAAGAAAACACACCCTACACCATTACACCACCACCACCACCAGCCTGCACAGTGGTAACAAGGCATGATGGATCCATGTTTCTCATTCTGTTTACGCCAAATTCTGACTCTGCCATCTGATGAGTATCTACAATTTCTGTTGAGACGTCATCAGATGGCAGACAACATTCCAGCTCTTCAACCGTCCAATTTTGGAGAGCTCTTGCAAATTAATAGCCACTTTCCATTTCACACCATTCTTTGTAAACCCTGAGAAATGGTTGTGCGCGAAACCATTTTTTTATACACACACACACCATTATATATTTACAAACTTCTATGTTAGATGCGATTAATTGCACTAGTTTAGTAAAGCCAAATCCAAAATCCACAACCCAAATCTAAAGCATCCACCCAATCCCAGTAAAAAGCATAGAGCTAGAAAAAAAGGCGTATTAAATCTAGTTTTCATTTCCAGAGTAGATGAAATCAAAATTTAATTTTATTACAACAATCTATGACTTGAATACTGCTATAGCTGCAAATTACAGCATCAATTAGATACAAAAACAGCTTTTTCTTGATGCAATCTTCTGATTGGATAGACTGATTATTTATATTGTGGGCATGTCAAAAGAAGCATATCATATATCATATGTTTGCAGAAACATACATCAGACACCTAAAATAGCACAACTCCAAACTAAAGTGACCCTGAGGGTGTTAGTGTGGACTTGCTATGGACTTACTGCCCCCTCTTGGTAGAATCTCATACTACAATATCAGCAAATAAAAATCGCATCCTAGCTTTTACCTTTAGACCACTTAAGAAAGCAATGTGCTATATTTCTTTTCTCTTTGTTGGGATTATTATACATATGTTTTCACATACTTCATGTTTCTGTAGTGCGCTCAAAACAACGAAAACAGATGTTTAAAGAAGGTGCTTTCTCATTTTCCAAATACCTTTTCTCTTACAACTAAACTTATAAAGAAAACGACATGACTTTCACCATGTAGACGATCTAACATTACTATAAAAGAAGACCAAAAATATATTTTAAACAGCATCCCTTTTCACTTGGTGAGCAGGGTAGCTAGCTTCTAATATTCTCTGTCTAAGACAGCACAACACAGCTTCCAAACACATCAGAAATCAGGCAAACAGGTATATAGATATACAGTACGTACGTTCGAATGGCCTTGTAGAAATGTTATTTCTTCATTTCAACACTATTCATCACGTTTCGTAAAGCAGTTTAAAAGGACAGCTCACACAAAAATGTCATTTACTCACCCTCACATGTTGTTCCAAACCTGTATGACATTCGTTCTTCAGTGGAACACAAAAGGAGATGTTTTGAGCAATGTTCAAGCTGCTCTCGTCCCACACAATGAAAGTGAATGGTGACCACAACAATCAAACTAAATTTTCAATAAATAACGACTTACATTATTCATGTTTTTCAGATAAATGGCTCCAGGATTATAATACAGGAATCATATGGACTAGTTGATGTTTTTATCATTTTGGTCCCCATTGACTCTCATTGCATGGAAAAGAGCAGCTTTGACATTCCTCAAAACATCAACTTTTGTCTTTCACAGAAGAATAGTCAGTCAAACAGGTTCGAAACAACAGGAAGATTTAATCGTCATTTATTCACCCTACATGTCGCTCTGAAGGCCTGTTCACACCGGGACGAATTTCGCGCTGCGATATTCGTCGACGTTTAACGCCTCGTGACTAAACAATGGGCGCCAATGTGAGTGTTCACACCGACGCGAAAAACGCCACGCGTAAAAGCGTCATTTTTAAAAAGCGCCTCGGGTTAGTTTTTTTGGTTTGACGCGCAGCGTCAGAAACTATCCGAACCAGACGAGATTGGCGGTTTTGCTCACGTGTCTGGTGCTTCTGAAGTTACAGTAAAGCATAACTTGGGGCGCTCAAACACAAAAACGGTCTTGTCGAGCACACATACGGCGAAGAAGATAGCTGCTGGTCTCGGAGCATAAAGAGCTATGATAATATTTATATGAATATTTCTGTAATAAAAGTATCATAGGGTGACCAACAGTCCTGTTTTCCCGGGACATGTGTAACTTTGTGCTTTATAGAAATCTGAGTTGAGATGAGAACTGCACAGTGCGAGTAGTGTCAGTTAGATTTTGACAAGTGAGGAGAGGAGATAACCGCTCTGCTGACTCTATATTCTTTCTTTTATTTTATTTTTCTATTGTGACCAGAGTTGGATGTTTGTATTTTTCTCGCTTGAATCCCCATGTATGAGGACAAGTGTAAAGTTTGAGTTGGTTTTATTAAACGCGGGAAATGCGACAACTCTCATCTCTCTGTGCATCTGTTCATCTGACAACTAGTGCTATGTATCTCTGGGCAACATCTCAGCTTTGCGTTACATATCCTGTTTTCACGTCCTGTCCTAGCTGTTTTTAAGTGATGAAAATGTCCTGGTTTCTCAAAAAAAAAAAAAAAAACTCCTGAAAGTATTGGTTCTATAGCAAAATATAGATGGGCAAACAAGGTGAGGAAAAAAAACAGGATAGAGAGGATGAAAATGAAAGATATAAATAGATTTTGTTAGTTCGTTTTTGTAGTTTGTGAGAGCAATTTTTGTTACATTTCGGAGGCATTTCTTTTTAGTTATTTATTATTTATATATTTATTTTTCTAAAACAGAAGACATTATTTCTATCATTGATTTCATTCATTATTTTTTTAATATGTCATAATAAAACATGTTGAGACCCTAGTATAGGATTCTTATTTATTTTTTCTGTTTTACATTAAGCGCCATCTAATGTCAAGGAATGAATTTGCATGTTCACTTCGGCTCATCGTCAGCGCAAAAACGCTTGGTATATGTAACACAAAACGCTGCTGAAAACGCAGACGAATAACCGTGCTGACATCCGTCCCGGTGTGTACTGGGCCTTGAATCTGCATTACTTTCTTCAGCAGAACACAAAAGGAGATGTTTTAGAGCTTTCCCATTTAATGAAAGGGAATGGTGACTACAGCTATCAAGCTAAATTTCCAGTGAATAACGCCTTACATTTTTACATTTTTCAAACAAATTGCTTAAAACATGTGGCCTAGTTTATTTTCTGGTCCCTATTCACTCTCAAGGAGCAACATTTCTTCAAAAGTTTTCTTCCACAGATGTCTGTAACAAGATTTGATCACTCACTCTCATGTCATCTGTATGACTTTCTTCTATTAAGTACAAAAGATGTTTTCTGTGGAATACACACTCTTTTCCATACAAAAAAATAAAATAAAAAAATTAATGGTGTACACGTATCAAGCAACATTTCCAGTGAATAACATCTTAAATTTTAGGCTTTCGGAACAATTTAAATTTCAAACACAAGTCATATGGACTAGGATTTTTTTGTCCGTCCCCATTCTTTGTATGGAAAGGAGCAGTGTGAACATATTTCAAAACATCTTCCTTTTGTGTTCCACGGAACACAGTTTTTTGAACAACATAAATATAAAACCTCATTTTTACTTGAACCGTCCCTTTAAGTTAGGATAGCTGCAACAGCCGTGCCTTCGAAAAATAACACCGATCCTTTAAACTCTAAATGGATTATGCTGCGGCTAAGTTTTTAGATGCAAAGTTGCTTTTAGTCTCAGAGTTACTGCCTAGGGCCAAAGTGCTTTTGACTCAGTTATTGTAGATTGTAGCTTTAAAAGGTGAAATATTTTAAGAGGAAGAAGAGTGAGCAGGGGAGGAAAAAAAACAAAAAGGAATTATTACTGAAGGGTCGATGGTCCATTAACGGTTGCACCATTTTCAAGACCATTTCCACAACTAGCGCAAGAAATATAGATCATATATATATATATATATATATATATATATATATATATATATATATATATATATATACACACACACACACACACACACGCAGGCAAGAAATAAGTGTAAAGATAATCAAATCAAGCATCAGTAACACAGTAAAAGGTGAATTGGTATAAATACATATAGAAAGCTGCCTCGTAATGAACCAGAACGAATGACGTTAGGCATGTGAACACAGTAGGAATTTACAGGGAAGATAGAAAAAGAAAAAGGGAAACAGAGTGCCTCTGCTCTACGTTGAGCTCTGGATGATGACTTGGACGAAGGAACGGGTTTCGGCGGCGGGGCAACTAGTCGGACTTGTCTCCGTCTTCCTCCGCGGTGGCTGTTCGGAGGTCTCACGTGTGCTCTTGTCCTCCTTGGCCAGCTGGGCCTGAGAGGCCAGGATGCTGGAGAGGGAGAAGAGGCCGGAGCTGGAGGTGACGGCGGGAGGCCGGCCGGTTGGCTGAGACCCAGAGGGAGAGGGGTCATGGGCAGTGCCAGCCCCTGCAGCTGAGAGAGCTGGTGAGCCTGGAGCTGCTGCTACACAACACACACATACGCGGTTGTCACTTCTGGAATTTCTTACTTTTTGTCACACTTTCTTAATTTACTTTACACTTACATTATTATGAAATACAGTTTCAACTCAAATTCTAAATTAATGAATCAAATCCATATATACACTAGCATTCTAAAATTTGCGGTCAGTTAGATTAAAAGTTTTATCCAGCAAGGATGCATTAAAGGGCCTATTATGCCTCTTTTTTACAAGATGTAATATTGGTCTCAGGTGTCCCCAGAATGTATTTGTGAAGTTTCAGTCAAAATACCCCACAGTTAATGTACTATAACCATTTGAAAATGTCATTTTTGGAGCCTGTTTTAAAAAGAGCTGTTTTGGTGTGATACGACCTTAAATGCAAATGAGCTGCATATCCCGCCCTGCCTTTGGATGAGGGCGTAACATGATACCTATGGCAGTCACTCAAGCAGACGGGCTAGAGAGAGTGAGAGACGCGCGTGTTTTGAATGTCATTCAGCCGTACGTGTTTGAATCGGAATATATAAATAGTCTCTGATCAGACCCATGATGAAGAAAAGACGGCAGAATAAACACAAATGAGAATGGACCAGTACGTCTCGGTATGGTTATTTGATACATTTATGTACTTGTAGAGTTGTAATCGCGTCTCCTTTGAAATTATGGATGTGCAACACAGACACACACAAACACTAACGTTGGCGCAGTTTTTTGAAAATACATACACATTCTGTGATAAAGCTTGCTACGTACAAGCGAAATTACATTTATGCGAGGGACCTGTGGCGTCATGTTTACTTGTCTAAATGTTTAATGTTTACTGTCTAACATACAGAACAAATATGCAGTTTTTAATACAATATCTTTAAAAATATATATATTTATAAACGTGTGGTTACACACTATACAAACAAGGTTTAAATTATATACACGAACATCCTACGACGACAACAACATTAGACGCATTTATTGTTGAATTGGCTGACATCGACTGAAATGACTATTTGCTCAAAAAACATAAATTACACTTAGTAGAAGTGAACGTTGGATCGCAAACAGTAGACGACGATCCACACTTGAGGATTAACTTTTAAGCCACAACAACAGGATTAACCCACAGAGAGAACACTCATGTACCGGCTGTCAATAGAGGATGGTGGATGGTGTACAGATCACTGAGGGCGGGGTCACAACCACACTGTCAATCAATGCCACAACCACACTGTCAATCAAACCCCTTGCTCAATTCTACGTCACAAAGCGCTGAATCTTAGAACAGCTCGTTCTGAGACAGTGCATATGATTAACTGAGATTGTAAAACAACCACTGGGTGGATTTTTATCATTCTAGGGTGGTTTTGCTCACACACTGCCAACAAACATTTATGTTCAAACTAGTGCTGTCACACGATTAAAATATTTAATCGCGATTAATCGCATTAATGTCATAGTTAACTCGATTTAATCGCACATTTTTATCTATTCTTAATGTCTTTTGATTTCTTTTTGTTACATTTTTTTCTCATTTTAATGCTCTTATCAACATGGAAAAGTGGATTGGCTTGTTTAGTGCAAATGTTTTTTTTTAATTATTATTATTGAAAATAACATTGGAAATAGTGTTCAATTTCACTCTAACATATATAGCCTAAATAATCTCTCACACAATGCAACACTGTCCATCAATAAAAGGGTGAAAGAAATACTGACGAGGTCCTGATATTGACGAGGGGTGGAGAATTTGCATCATCTGTGTTTGTGTGTGTGTTTGCTTGGCCATCATCAAGTGGTGTTTCAGGCTGGACGTGCTGCGATGATGATAGCTCAGTTCATAATGACAAAACATACAGATCGCTTTGGTCTTGTCAATGGGACAATTTGGCAACTTTTTAAAAGTAAACTTTACATTCAGAATCTCATTGGCATCCATTTCGGCGTCTCCGCTCGTCATCCACTCAAAACATAACGTTACTATTTGGCCGGCTCGCAAGCTGAAACGAGTGTGTGCGGCACAAAACGTCCTCGCGCTGCGCTCTGAAACCCATTCATTTCAATGGCTTGCGCCGCGCGAGGACGTTTCGTTGCTTCTTCGAACCAAAGCGCAAGCGGATCTAGCTAGACCTGGAAACAAAACATCAGGCACGCCGCACACACCGTTCGGGCTTGCGAGCCGGCTTTGAGTGGATGACGAGCGCGAGACGCTGAAATGGATCAGGGACGCATGCCCGTCCTGTTGCAAAAGTATGTGAAAAAACTACAAAGTTTGCTAGGACAAAAAGACCGTTAATCGCGCGATATAAAAAATTAACGCCGTTAAAATGGGTTTGCGTTAACGCCGTTAATAACGCTTTTAACTGACAGCTCTAGTTCAAACATGTAAAAGTGAATTTTCCATAATAGGTGCCCTTTAAATTGATCAAAAGTGACAGTACAGATATGCATAATGTCAAAAAAGACTTCTATTTCCAAAAAATGCTGTTGTTATTCTAATAGCTGCTTAAAATTTTGCTTTGCAAACATTTTATTTTAAAATATATATATAAAAAAAGAAACAGCTATTTTAAATTGTAATAATATTCCACTAAATTACAGTTTTTTCCCCTAAATAAATGCAAATTTGCTGAGAATAAGACACAAAATGATAGTATCCATCTATCTATTTGACCTATGATACTTGGTGCAATAACTGTTTACGGTCATTATTATTTATTAATAAATGTAATCAGTAATGAATTATTTAACACTGGTATTTTTAGATCACTGCTGTAATTTGATCAAATATGATCTTTTATGTTTTATTTAATACTCTTAATAAAGGTAAAAAATAAGGTAATTTTTGCATTGGATTATTTTGCGTTATCACTGTACAAAGCAGAAGCTGCAAACGCTTAATGAATGTTTTTGTCATGCACTGTAAAAAATATAAATATCAAAGATTATTGGTGTACATTTTACAAGACAATACTATTCACTCTTTCTACTTAAAATTTTTTGTGTTTAACCCAATGTGTTGCTTGCTGTTTCTTCGTAATTATTTCGTGAAATTTACAAGCAATTTCTGAGTGAAAATTGTTTCTACACTAAGAGCATAGCTACAATGCACAAAACTCATTAATAATGCCTTTCTTTATACATAATTAGACTTCCATAAACTCATTTAGATGCATTTCCATTAACAGCCTTCTGTATAAACCTGTGTGTCATCCACAGTCCCCCACGCACACGCACACGCACTTTACCCGTATGATGGAGTTCATCTCTGGCGGGGTGACCTGTTTGGCTCTCTCATTCGCCTCAGAACCTGCTGCTGGTGCTGAAAAAATAAAAAATCTGAATCACATTTCGTGCTACTGTATATGCTCCTTAAGATCCCACATTTGCATTAAAAATCAGACTAACTGAGCGTTTCAGACGGAAGTGTAATGCTATAAACTAAATGATGAGGTAGTGCTGCTATCTCTCTGTACCTCTTGAGACAGGTAAGGCAAGACTTGAGCACAGATCCCATTTAATCTCTTCACGATCTCTGCCTGCAGGGAGGGAGAAACACACACACGCTCAGCAAATTCTTTCCCTTTTGTCACAAATGGCCCAGTTATTCAGCTCCAAAAATACAAACAAAAACATTCATGACTATCGTAATTGACAGCAAAAAAAAAAATACAGAATAAAAAAATAAATTGTTATAACTTATATATGGCTTGCCTTGATAACACTTGATGGCTCACAAGAAAACAAATAATTCGTTTTTGAATATCTTATTTTTAGCAGCTCTATATATATATATATATATATATATATATATATATATATACACACATACATACATACATACATACACACACACACATATACGTAGACTAGACATGCACACACATACACAATATTTAGGTAATAAAACTACAAAAAAAATGTATATATAAATGAAGATAGAGAAAGCTCATGTTACGAAACGTGATTTTTCTGAGCACTGAAAAGCCTGCAAGAGCTTGAGAATTTTTTGTGTGCAAAAAAAAACAAAAAACAACAAAAAAAAAACATGCAGTGGAACAAAGAGAGAGGCAACAATAACCCTGTTTCAATTGCCTGCCATGCTGACACTTCTTACAGCATGCAGGAGAGAGAGAGAGAAAGAAAGTGAAATGACTGCATACCAATCACTGGCATGCCTTATTCTTTGCATTCATGCCCTGCCTGTATTTCTATTTCGCACACACTCTCCTGTGGCTGGCTGACTTTTTTAAAAACATATTTCACCTGTGTCACATAAAGGGTCAGGGACTGATGAATTGTGTTTTTGAGACTGGCTGCAGCGGCGCAATGGCACGTGTTTAGATTCCGACGCCCAACTGAACCACTAACTGTTCTGTAAATCAACACTTATTGGAGCATTTCTCATTTTTAGGGGAAAAAAAAACAATTTCAGTCACTGGACCAATCAAATACTCATTTCTATAGTGATAAATTATCTTATCTATCTATAGCTGAATTTTCAGCATCATTACTCAAGTCTTCAGTGTCACATGATCCTTCAGAAATCATTCTGATATGCTGAATTGCTGTTTAGAAAACATTTCTTATCATTGCCAATGTTGAAAACCGTTGAGCTGTTAAATATATTTGTGGAAATAATTTCAGGATTTTATGTTTGATGAACAGAAAGTTCAAAATAGAAATCTTTTGTTACAATGCAGATGTATTTTTTTTCAAATCAAATCAATACATCCCTCTTGAATTAAATAATGAATTACTTTGAAAAAAAATTACATAGAAATAAAGTATACACAAAATATATTTCCACAAATAAAAATGAATAAATGTATTTTTTAAACCTTTTTTTGTGATAGAGCCATTAAAATGTTAGAAAGGTAAGCCATAAAAAATTGTATCGACTATAAGTGTTTTTGTGTCCCATATTCATTAAAAATCTCCCAGCTATCACAGCTTATAAACTGCAGTCAAATAGTATGCTGTGAATAAGCCAGTTGTCATAAATTATTAAAGGGATAGTTCAGCCAAAAATGAAAATTCTATCATCATTTACTCACCCTCAAGTCGTTCCAAACCCATAAGCTTTTGTTTCTCAATCAAAATATAAATGAGGGTATTTTAAATGTCAATGGAGGAACAGAAATCTCTCAGATTTCAGTCCATTGAACAAAAACGTAAATTCAATACTGTTCATCATAGAAAGCGATTAGTCTTCAGATATTTTAAACGAAACTTGATTAGTTTATAACCGCTTCAATTATATGGATTAATTCTAATATGGATCTAATAATCTCTTTATGAACATTTCGAAGCGTCAAATTGGTAGTTGCGAAGATCATCAATGGAGGGACAGAAATCTCTCAGATTTGATTAAAAAAAGTGTTTTGAAGATGAATAAAAGTCTTACGGGTTTGGGACAACATGAGGGTTAGTAATTGGGTGAACTAACCCGTTAATGCATAATTTGGCCCCCTACTGACACTTCTGTGTTTAGACAGTCTCAAACTAAAAGCATCAGCATTCAATAACGTTGAGCAACAGTAATGAAGATGAACATCTTATGCTACGTTCACACCGGACGCGAAAAGCGCATCAAATTCACGTCTAGTTTGACACTTGACAACTTTATGTTACTTTGCGTGTCAAAAAATTAAAAGTTTGAAGTGAAATTTACGTGCGTCAAAATTCGAAACCCGTTGGCCGGCCATCTTTTTTATGTCGATCGAGACATTCATCGAGATAATGACCGCACTGTATTTGCTCTGGAAGAGCTAGAACAGCGGCGTGGGGATCATCGTCGTATTGATTCTCACCGGACCTCTTCGGAGGCGAGCCGTTGGTCGAGTTTCACCATTTGCTCAGCAAATCAGCGGTACTTCCGCCTGTCCTGCTTCGAGTTTGATCACCCGTTGTCCCGCATCAGAGCGAGGATCACCCTCTCCCTCATCCACCTAATCTAGCGGTCATTTATTTTTGTTTTGATGATAAATAGAGCCAGCCTCCAAAAGTTATTAACCTGTCCTGTGATTTTTTTCTCTCTACGTCCAGACATCGAACTTATGCATACATGTATGTTGGTTGTCTTTACATCATAATAGTATTTCATAAAATCTAGATATGGAATGAATAACATTCAATACAAAATGAAAATGTCTTGTATATAGAAATAAAGTTTTAAATGATAAAATATTTGCTTTGTTGTACATAAGAATCCCACCATGCATTGAGTCATATTACAAAATAATTTATTGAAGCATACAGACACTTGAGCAAGCAGCTAGGCTCCTGATTGGTTAATGCGGCGTGAATTGACGCCAAAGTTCAGATTTTTCAACTCAAGTGGCAGACGCGAATTTGCGTCAAATGTGAGAATGCACAAATGGCACTAACTAAATCATTTCGCGCGCAACGCGGCCAGACGTTCAATTCGAGCCATTCGCGTGAATGAGGCTGTATTCGCGTCTTTCGCGCCACGTTCTACGGCGCATAGAGCGCGGCGCGAAGACGCAGGAATTTTTACGCGCGTAGGAATTTTTTCACGCGCAAAGGGGCTTGTCACACAGGACGCGGTATGCGCTGCGCTGGCCGCTGGGTTGAGCGTTGCCCTTCAGATACAACGTGATTTTGCGCTGCGCTATGCCATATGATATTATATATAGCGCTATATGTATATATGTGTGTGCGTGTAACTTTACACATATAACATCGAAATCAACACATGAATCATGAGCTCAGTTCTTTTTTAGAATAAAACATTTATTCAAACATTAAATCTGACAACAAAGGAAGACATTATGCATATATTAAAACACACCTGACAAGCCAACTTGAATAGAGATATGTCTCCATGACACAGCTTTTCTGACGATGTCAAA